>JABUQX010137209.1:0-27500 GCA_015478945.1 Trachelipus rathkii | reverse complement strand
TTTTTTTCCATTCTCTCGTATATTTTACATGCTTTCAATAGCAGGACAGTAATTCTATCACTCTTTTCTATCTCCTTTTTTATATTTTAGGAATATCAATTCCTTTCTCCAGTCTGACGGTATGTTCTTCTCTCTCCATATACAATCTATAAGTTCTGTCATCCATGCCACAATGCCTTCTCCCGTTTTGAATATTTCATCATTCAATCCATCGATTTCAAGACTCTTTCCATTCTTTAAGGTTCTTATAGCTTGTCTCACTTCCTCTCCATGTATATGTTCTAAGTCTTCTTGTTCTCGGTCTTCCATTTGTGAGTTCTCCTCTTCTATGTACTCCTTGTCATCCTCCAAATTCAATAATTCCTTAAAATATTTTCTCCATATCTCATCTGGTTTTTCACTATCCACTGCAGGTTCTCTCCTCTTTTTTTTTTTTTTTTTTTTTTTTTTTTTTTTTTGTTGTTGTTGTTGTTGTTGTTGTTGTTGAATATCACATTCTTATTAGGTTCATTTTTTGATTAATTTCTTAGCTATTCCATATATCAAGTTCCTAGTGCTCCTCATGTTATCCTCAAATTTTACTCTTATCCTTTCCCATGACAAATCGACGTTTCGTCTCTTTTACTTCACCTTCTGCTTGATTTCTCGCCAGAACATAGAGCTTCTCTATTTTCCTCTTTCCTTTCTTCATCCATAAATGGTATTTCTTGTTTTTTTTTTCTCTCTTACCACGTCTCTGACTTCCCCATTCCACCAAACCGTCTTTTTCCTTTTTCCACTATTTATCTATTTTTGTTCCAATCACTTCTCGTGCAACCTGCTCCACACCTTCTTCTGCTCATTACACAGTTACTGGGATTTTTTCATATTTCCTAACCAGTTTGTTGTTGAAATCTTCTCGTGTTTTTATCCTTTAATTTTTCAAAACAGCACCGTTCTCTGGTTACACTCTTCGGTTTCCTCCTTTGTCTCCATCTTATCTTCTCCACAACAAGTCTTTGGTCCAAATCAGAGACACTGATGGTATACTTTTAATATCCGTGAACAATCTCTTATCATGCATTAGGTCTATCATAGATTTTTCCGTGCATTCCTGGTTTTCTGAATTTCACCGGAACCATGTCCACTTTTTACTCTCCCCATGTTTAAAAAAAGGTGTTCATGATCGATGCACCATTTTTTATGGCATAGTCCACCAGTCTCTCTCCCACTATAATTCTTGCTCCTATTCCGAATGGTCTCACAGCAGCTTCCTCCCCTTCTCTCCTCACTTCTACATGATCATTCATATCTCCCATAATTATTATATGTCCTCCTCTCCTTCCATCATATACATACTGCAGGGCCTCCATAAACTCTATCTTCTCCTCCATAGGTCTTCTCTGGTGCGGTGCGTACACCTGTATGATGCTCAACATCACGGTCATAATTCTCTCGTTCACTATACCGATCTATAGCACATTTATATGCTCCTAGTGTCATAACGATCGCAACAACGTTTTTTCTCTCCTCTTCCCTACCCTTTTACATCATGCCGTAATCATTGTGTAATTTCTTTACTCCCTCTCCTTTATACCTCCTCATACACCACCAAGATATCCATACCCCTCTCCATCATGAGCTCCACAGGCTCCTCTTCTTTACCAGAGAAGTGTTTGCGTTTATTGTAGCTATTTTGTAGTGACAGTTCTTTTTGCGTAGTCCTTGAACTCACCGGGTCGGGTACCAAGCAGTTTGTCAATTTTTCCGAGACACAGCATTTGGTTTTACGATCTTGAGGTGTTTTATGCTGCCAGGTTGCTAGGTCTGTCGCAGCAATCCTCCTCTTTTATCCGGGCTTGGGACCAGCGAATGGGTCTTAATATATATCTATATATATATCTTATATATATCTATATATATATATATATATATATATATATATATATATATATATATATATATATATGTAATATAATATATATATATAGACATATATATACATAAATACATCAATCAATTATTAGTGTGTGCGCGAGGGTTTTGGCAAGTTTGGCATATATATATATATATATATATATATATATATATATATATATATATAATAATATATATCTTATAATAATAATAATAATATATATATATATTTATGTATATAATAATAATATATGCATATACGATCCTAAATATATATAATATATATATATATATATATATAATATATATAATAATAATATAATATATATATATATATATTATATATATATATTTATTAATTTTTTATTTATTTGTTGTTATTTATTTATTATTTATTTTATTTATTTATTTATTTATTTATTTATTTAGTTAGTTAGTTAGTTAGTTAGTTAGTTAGTTAGTTAGTTAGTTAGTTAGTTAGTTAGTTAGTTGATTAGTTAGGGTTGGTTGGTTGGTTGGTTGGTTGGTTAGTTAGTTGTGGTTGGTTAGTTGGTTAGTTGGTTAGTTAGTTAGTTATTTATGGGTAATATATGTAGCATATATATATAACTGTAGCAAGTTACGCCACTATATATTAATAATTTTTTTTTATTATATATATATATATATATATAAAAATGTGTCATATATACTATATATATATATATATATATATAAAATATAATTATTAGTGTGTGCATATGTGTGTGCCTTAAGTTAGCAAAAAAAAAAAATCTACATTTTCATTCACAGAATTGAAAAGAAATAATTTTCAGTTTTTTTTTTTTAAAAATAAAAAAAAAAAAATCGAAGGTCATTTTAAACGCAAGAGGAAATTCATCGAATAAGAGGAAACTTCAATTCGACAAACCGGAATATTTTTTTTTTCCGCCGAATCGAACGTCGCTTTACGTTTCTCCGAACAAATTTCCCATGAAAAATAACTACATATACTTGTTTCCCCCTCCCCACCTAACCCCACCCCCCCAATCCCCACCAACCACATAAACGGACACACATTTTCTTTTTTTTTTTTTTTCCTTTTCAACGAAGCTTTTCATTTTAATTTAAATTTGTAATTCATGCCTGGGAATGTTAACGACCTTTGAATTTAATTCTATCTTTTTCTCAAAAACAAATTCAACACTTTTTATAAACGAAATTACAAGTTTACATAGACTTGCATATTTATCTTTCTACTGATTCATTTGTTTATATATATATATATATATATATATATATATATATATATATATATATATATATATATGCTATATATATGCTATATATATATATACTAATATATATATAATATATATATATATATAACGATGAGAGAAAGGAAGATGGTGTATATATGAAGGAGATTAAAATTGACTTGCTTGGTGTTTGTGAGACTAGATTGAAGGTGTGTGGAGGAAGAGTATTACACCACGACTATTAATTGTAATATAGTGGTTTAAGAAACAGTAGGTGCAGTGTGGGGTTGATTATTTTAACTTAACTGGCCCAAAGAATAAACAGTGTGGATCATATAAACGAACAAATTTTAGCGTTCTCAATAAAAATGGATTTTAACATAAGCTTTATCTAGGTTTACGGTTCCCAACAGGGAAGGCCGACAGAGGAAAGGGAAAACTTTTATATGTGCATATATTATGGACAGAGCTCTACATCATGATAATGTAATAATGAGTGATTTAAATGATAACTATGGACGAGATTGACGCGGAAATGAAATTGTAATTGGAGCATTTAGTTTTGATGGGAAGAATGCTTCAGGTGACAGTATTATAGATTTTTGTGTACAAAACAATGTGAGTGTGATTAAAACTTTCTATCATCATAAGAAAAACCGTAAATGGACTTCGTTACAATGGAACAGTGCAAGGAAAAGATATGAAGAGAAGTCTATGAGTTATTTGATATTGACGAACCATAAAAGACTGTTTGAAGATGCAAAGTGTATATACCATTTGTTTCGTGTGATTCGGAAGACTGGCTCTTAGTGGGGTAATTGAGGATGGAGAGATCAAAGCTCTTCAATTGCAATCATAAAATGGTGCATAGTAGAAAATTTAGAAGATCAGTCCTATAAAGAAAACTTCCAGAGAGAGGTGAAGAAGAGGAGAATAAATGTGGTGAAGGGAATGGGTGTGGATGGAAGTTGGATGATATTATATAGTACCCTGCTGAAAAAAAATTATAAAAACTAAAACTACACATAAGAAAAAGAAAAGACAAATAGTATTATGAATTAAAGAAGTTTAAGAAGCTGTTAAAAAGAAAATGGGACTTCTTTTTAAAGAGAAGACAAAGACAGGAATAATTGGGGAATATGTGACAGCAAGAAGAGAGGAGATAAAATTAAGAGGAGATAGAAAGAGTAAGTAAGTAAGTGGTATAGGTAAAAGTAAATAAAAAGAATCGGTAGATATTTAGAGGCTGACCTTTTGGTTACGGGAAAACTGATATACAGAATTTCGGAAACTATAGGAAAGACCATGCACCCCCGACTTGCGAAATAAAAAGCGGGGAAAGGGAGTTGCTGACGGGCCTAATTAATATTAGCAGAAGATGCAATAATATTTTGATACACTGCTGAATGTAACAAATAACATAGAAGATGAGGAGATGGTTGGGGAAATGGAGGATGAAGAATGGTAGGTCACACTCGAAGAGATGGAATTTGCAATTGGAAAAAGGAATAATGGTAAAGCTGCGAGTGAAGATGTGATAAAAACATAAATTCTAAAGAGTGCTGATGAAAATGGAATGTTATTGATACAAGAAATAATAAATATATGCTAGAATTAGAGAAAAACAACCAAAGAATGGAACAAATCAATAATATGTCCAATGTTTAAGAAAGGGGATAAAACTGATTGTAAAAATTCTACAGGGATTACTCTGACACCGCACATACCAAAATTATACGATAGAATCCTATAGATGAAACTGAGAGAAATGGTTGAGAGTAAGCTGGATGAATGGCAATTTGGATTCAGACCAAACAGATCAACTACTAACCTGATTTTTGCTTATGTAGCCTTTGCTGATTTAGAGAAGGTTTTTGACCGAGTATCGAGGAAAATCTTATTGAATATCTTGGGGAGGAGAAAATATAATGTGCCATGTAAATTAATAAGAGCAATAAAAAGCGCGTATGTTAACAAGTTATGCAAAGTGAAAACACAGAGAGGAAAAAGAAATTGGTTTAAGATTGAAACATGAACAAAGCAGGGTAGCGTCCTCTCTCCGATTTTGTTCATAGTTTTTATAGACTACTATGGCAGACTGGTGCAGATAGGTGTGGAGGACAAGATCTTTGGTTACGCGGACGACCTAGCGTTAATCACGGATTAGTAGGGAGCCTTGCAGAGATTTATCACAGTGTGGGATGAGGTGTTGACAGCAAACGGAAGGAATAAAGTATAGGAAAAATAGAGATTATGTTGATGGGCAGGGAACAGGAGGAGAGTAATATTAGAATAGGAGTAAAAATATGAAAGCAGACGGACAACTTTAAATATCTTGGAATATACTTCAGAGCGGAGAACAATGCCACCATAGAGCTTAACCACAGATCTTGTAAATTTAATGGAAAACTGGCCTCATTGTACCAACTACTAATGGATCGGCACATCCCTCAGAAAGTAAAGACAATAATATATACAAGTTAATTAAGGTCGATACTTGCATATGGGAGCGAGAGAATGGCGCTTAACAACAAAGCTAAGAGCAAAATACAGGCCTGTGATATGAAAGGGCTGAGAGAGATAGCTGAAGTAACAAAAATGGATAGATTTAGAAACGATGATATAAGAGAAGAGTTGGGAATAGTAAACATTTTGACATTTATAGAAAAGGGTCAACTGAGATGGCTTCGACATTTAAAGAGAATGAAAACTGACCGATGTGCAAATAGATAATGTGGATGGAAAGCAACAGGAGAGGCAAGGGTGGCGAGGCCGAGGATCAAATGGAAAGATAAAGTAAGAACAGCGATCGAGAGGAGAGGAGATAACGTTGATGAGGTGGAAAAGGAGAGAATGTATGAGGATCGACAGCGATGGAAGTGTTTCGTCCGAGATGACTGACAAGTGCCTGCATTTAAAAATGAAAAGTGAGAAGAAGCAATATATATATATATATAAAAAATATATATATATATATATATATATATATATATATATATATATATATATATATATATATATATATATATATATATATATATATATATATATATATATATATATATATATATATATATATATATATATAAAATTTACTGTTTGTTGATTGAATCTACATCCAGACTATAAAATTTTATATTAAGTTTATGATATTATCAGTTTGAAGTTAGTTTTTAAACTGAGTTATAATTTCTTGCCCTGCTATGATAGGCAGTGTAATAATAAATATGACTAGTTTGGTTTAAAAGTCATGATTTCGAATTCAAGAGATAAATTTTTTAGAAAAATTTCTCCTCTAAAAAGTAAAAAGTTATAGTTGTAAATTAGTCCTTCATTCACATGGATGAAGCTAGGACATTTCACCCTTTATCAACATAGAATTTAATACCGTGTTATGATAAAGTATTTTTATATATAATCTGAATGCCAATATAGCTTATGCAAAGCTTTGAAAATAATTAATTGTTCTTCTGCTGGATTACGTTACTCTGATTCATGAATTTGAGAGAAATTTGATTTATGATTATTTGCCACAGTGAAAGGATGAATCATAAATAAAGTAAATAAATAATAAAAATAATAAATGAAAAAAATTCCCGCAGATTTGAATGTTAATTTGATGAAAAGTTCCATTAAAACGGTTTTACATATATTAATTAATGCAAACTACTGTATTTTGTTTTTATTGATAATCTTTTTCGAAATTTTAATATATATATATATATATATATATATATATATATATATATATATATATATATATATAACTATATATATTTATAAATAAATCTCTTTGCTATTAACAATATATGTATAACTAATATATATGTAATAACCGATTATGTATCTATAATAATATATATGCTATATAACAATATATAATATAACAATAATAATATAATATGTAATAGTAATATAAATGTAATATATATATAAATGTTTATATATAAATAAAGCAATAATATATAATAATAATAATAATAATAATAATATATATATATATATATAATAATAATAATAATATAATAATATATCTTTATATATATAAAAATATATGAAATAATAATATATATATATAATATATATATATAATATATATAATAATATATATATATATATATATATATATTATATATATGTATATATATATAATATAATATATATATGTAGCATAATAATATATATCAATATAATAAAGATTATTTGGTACAAACTTCATTGAATATTTTCCTGATATGTATAATATTTTCCACAATAAAAATATTTCTTTATATAATATATATATATATATATATATATATATATATATATATAATAATAATATATATATATATATATATATATATATATATATATATATATATATATATATATATATATATATATATATATATATATATATATATATATGTATATATATATATATATATATATATATATATATATATACTATATATAATATATATATATATATATATATATATATATATATATATATATATGTTTCCACAGCAAAATATTTACTTTATACTTTATATATATGCTATATATATATATATGGAGAAGACGGGGCAGAGTAACATTTTAAATTACTGATGCATATATATAGACTATATTTATATCTATCATATGTGTATGCTAATATTTGAAGAAAAAAAAGGTGTTTATTTTTTATCATTTTTTTTTTTACAAGTTTTGTTTACAATTTTATCGTTATTTTTATCGTTTTATACTAGAACTTTTTCCCCTCCATTTTTATAACAGATTTAGATTGCTTGAGCCTGAAAATGTCTTTTCGTGTAGGATTCATCATAATATGGATGAAAATTTTATCGGTAGAGCGACAAAGTCGCATGGCAAGGGCCCGGGTTCGATCCATAATCCGGATCCTAGGTAAAAATTACCTAGAGAAGTTCCCTTCTAGAATAGGGCTATGCCCGTGAGGTTTGGACTTTATTTTAAATAAATAAAAAAGATTTTTGGATTTGGAAATGATTGGGAAAGCTCTTCCTATGGTGTTTGTTCCATCCAATTCCGACAATAAAAAAATAAAAAATAAAACTTTAATTCCAAAATTGGTAGGCTCTATAGCTATACCTATCTACTCAGTAGATATTCAGAAGTGGGGTCTTATGGGCTGAATTTAGAAGTCTTTGATTATTATTATCGGTACGTTAAGCAAATATTTCCATAATCATTGCGATCATTTTATATTTATTATTTTAATATTGAATATGTAGTAATAATGTAGTAAGTAGTAATATGAGTATTTATATTCCATTAACTTTGACTTTGATGCTAGAATAAATAAGTTTAAGGTAAACTTAGAACAACGTAACAAAATTATATGGAGTAGAGTGTAAGACTGTTATACTGTACTTTGCAAACCTATGGGTGCCAAGTTTTACAGCAGACGAGAGAGTTAGTTTAAACATTCAAAAAATAATCATGAAATTGTAAAATTTAAATTCGGGAATTGTAATTTTCACAAAAGATTACGATTTAGTTTCTGCACATACATGAGAAAGATATTAATATGATTCTACTATATCCTTTAACTGTTGGTCAGAAATAAATATAGATTATCTTTATTTTGCCATTTTTTTTATTTTGCTTTAGTCTTTGTAATAATCTTAATGTCCGTTAATAATTTAGAAAGGAAATTTTTAAAATTTTTAATTTGTATCCAATCAAAACAAAATCAAATCATTTAAAACGTGTCTTCTATATTAATAATATACATTCTGCAATTTTAAATTTTTTTTGTATGCTGGTTTCTTTAATTTTGAACAAATTAACATATTTCACCATGTTTAAATATTTTTATATATTACATCGCTATCAATGGCGTAATCATATTTAAAGTAAACCACTGGAAAAGTAATTGCATTAAAATAATTAATAAGCAATACAGCGAAATATACTAGTGTATCGATTGGTCTATCGGTTAGCGTGTTGGCTTCATGTCCAAAAACATAGAGTTCGATTCCTTTTCCGAAGAATACGATTTCGCACAAATGCATATATAAAACCGAGTAATATTTATTTATGTAGGCAAAAAGGCTTTTAAAACAAATACTTTTCTACTAAATAAACCAGAAAGAAAAACTAGTCCCTTTTTTAAAAAAGGTTTTATAACTATTTTACTTTGCAGTCCAGATATACCCTAAGCAAAACAAAATTAATTTGCTACACCAGTGTTTGAGCTACACTAATAACCCTTTTTTATTCAGTACACCATTCCCTATGTTATAAAGGTTAACTCTAAAAAAAAAAAGCAAAATGCATACAAGGAATCCATCGGAGTTTGTTTGAAAAAAAATGTCTTAAATATAAACTATGTCTCGGTATATGGCGTGTGAAAGTCAGAAAACCTGAAAAATAGTTGAAACAATGAATGTGCCAGAATTTTCCAGCAATGCGCAAGAAAGAATGAAGGTACGGTTAAGTTTTAGGCCAAAGCTGGAAAGAGAAAAAATGAAGTGATGAGCAAGATGTCAGCAAGTCTGAAGATTTTAAAGTAGTACGTGACAAAAGTTTTGAAGAGTATATCTGCTGTAATAAATGGTCGACACAATATCAAAAGCAATTTCCTGTATACAGGCTTTAGGATAGGATAGGTTAGGTTAGGTTAGGTTAGGTTAGGTTAGGTTAGGTTAAGTTAGGTTAAGTTAAGTTTTGTTGGATTCCTTAGAGAAACTCTAAATAAATAGATTTTTTTTCAAATGGCCGTAATAGTGATAATAGGACAATAAGGAGAGATTTATGCAATTATTTAGAAGTATACTTAATATTTCTTATTTGCGTCAAATATTTTGTGATATTTTTGACATTTGTCCCAATAATTTAACTTGACATTTTTATCAGAATATTGTCGATATGTATGCTTTTACGGGCCCTTAGAATTTGATGTTGCTCTCTTCCGTTTAGCCTTAGCAAATCGAATCATTATATTGATCAAAATTTAAAATTAATTCACCTTTTTAAACGACATCTTTTTCCTTTTTAGTAAATTGTCTGTAAAAAATTTCCTTAAATTTTGTAATTATATAAAAATTTACGGCATTTTTAAATTAAAAATGGCGGGATACGCCTTTTATCATTTTATTGCCTTAAAAATCGGTCAAGTGTCTTACTAATTTATTCCTTCCAGATAAAATCTTCTGATAAGTAAAGCCCTCAGAGAGCTGTGTGAATAGCTCTTAAGTATTTTCCCAATCTTATTTATTCTTCATTTGAAGAGCTCTTGACTCCGCCCGTATATATATATATATATTTTTTTCGGAAAGTTTTAAAAACGATATATTTTACGTCCTTAAGAAGCAATAATTCAGGCTAAATCCAACTAGTGTCATCGCCCCTAGCTAGCCCTTGCAACAAGCCGATATGACACGTTTGTTCTATTGACTTACTGCTTTACATCCTCTTTAATAATTAGTAATTAAGTTATAAAAATAACAAAATCCAAGTGTTTCCTCTGTTAACATAACACATGTATTTTATTAAAATTCCATGCTAGGGTTTTTATATACATTAAAACTTTAACTAGTTTTATTTCACCTTACACTTGTATATTATTATCGCTCGCTTTTGCTCTATAAAATGGCTTACACTCATACGAATAACCGTATTTTCTCACAGAAGTCTATTGTTAAATAATGGATCTTTCTTTTTATTTTTAAATTTATTTCCTATCGCACGCTCATTCTCCGACCAACCCTCCATCCACGAGAAACACTAACAGCCGATTATACATTACCACCTAAACTAACCCTATACATAATGACAATGCCAACATATCAGTCTCTGCCTCACAGCTTGAAAAAAGTTGTGGCTGATATCAACTTCTAGTTCCGTATTAATCTTCCTTACTTCGACTTTTCCGGTAAAAAGTGTGTGATCCAGTTGATCTGAAATAACTAGTTTAGGCGTAAATTTAGGCCGTAAATTCTAGAAGATTAACCGAGGCCCATTACTTTTGATATACTCCCGGCGGACTCTCTAATTATTAAGCTTTGCTTATACCATAGGTAACAAAACGGTAATCCAATAATACGTACAAAGGAAGATGATCATTCGTAATTGTAATATCACTCTTTCTATATTACTCAAATTATTAATTTCAAACTTGAAATATCGTACAGGTGCTTCCGCGTGCTGGAATCCCGAGTAAGATCTTTAAGCCCAACGATTTAAGAAGGAAATTTTTCGACTTACTATGTGTTAGTTAGTTCAGAAGTAAGATCCTGCCGCCTTCGCTGTCATTTTAGTGACTGTTACCTGTTGCTATCGCGTCGGAGCTGAAAATCTATTTTATCGTATTGCCCTCCTTATTTGGTTGTTAAGCTATGCTAAAAGATACATCGTTGTTCTTCACTTATCCTAGAGAACCTTACCTAAGTGAGTTGGATGAAAAATATGAACATTTGTTCTTTAAACTGTAGTATGGTTGAGTTAACGTGTGTCGTTTACTGTACATCTTATTAAGGACCCACCAACTTCAGTTCCGTTCAAAAGATGCATAAGGTCGCATTGCTGATAATCTGTTCAACGCGGTGCCACACGAAGTAATATCCTGGACTTGTTGCCTAATGATCCCGAAAAGCTGGTTTCTCTTTACTTTTACCGAAGTGTAGTATCGTTTTATACACTAATTCACTATACGATGTGGATGATATAATTATTAATAGATCTCACGACCCTCAGGTCAAGTAGATAATGAATTAAGATTTCCTACTAGAGATTTTCGAGTACAGCTAGATCATCGTGCAATAAGACGAAACTAACGCCGCTCCACAACGAGACGCCGTTCCAATGTCGCGGATCCTGGTCGTGACAACACCTTAATCACGCAGTGAGACAACGCCGCTCAACGCGGAACGCTGTTAACCGATATCCTACCGACAATGGCCTGCTACGCGAAATAAGAATAATCTTTCTTTTGAAATGCCGCTTGTACAGCTTCATATACGAATGCATTTTGATATTTGTCAAGTATCGCTTTCCCGCCTATAGTTAGGATGAGTCGAGCGATTTTATTCTTGTCTAATTGTCATTTTTAATTGTATTATAGAACAAATACCATTGTTTATTCCTTTTGGCTCCATCACCAAGCTTTCTCGTTGCACGAAAAACTATTGTTTATGTAAAGAACAGTATTCGTGTTTTTGTTAGAGAAAGCAGCGTGGTGGATATTATTTATTCTAAGTTATAACTTCCCGTTAATAGGGAAAACTTAGAACAGAATTATATGACCGCAGTGAATGTGACTGCCGTGTCCGCACATACTTACCATTGATGCCTCTTTATGTGGTTTTCTTTGAAAGATACTTATTACGATTAAGCGTTATGTAGATCTTTAATAAGCAAGTTCGTTTATAATGCCTTAATGGCCTACCAACCCTTCACAGTAGAGCGGATGACAGCAGGCGTCCTAACTAGCTATAGAAAGCTTATCCTATACCTCCCTTTTTAGAGGGATTATTCTTTACGATTTTATGAAATTCTCTTCTCTATCGTGTATATAAGTTATTGAAAAAGCTTAGTTATATTCTGACAAATTAGATTTACATAATTAAATCATCTCACAGTTTAGAATAATATATCATGACTGATGATAACTCTCCCCTTCTTGCTTAGCAGTCCTCCGTAATTTCGTGTCTTGTAATGTGAACCTTCGTCATTACGAGTACATTAGGTCTCATAATTAGCCTAACTAACCTGTCAAATATCTACATCGCATAGTACTGTAAGCTTTCATAACCTGCTCCTCCGCTACATTCGGAGCATCAGTGCTGATAGGCATTGCCTGGATATCCATCCAGAACCTATATCCACTATGCGATTTGTCAATATCAACCCACAGGCACTTTATCATCGAGAGATTCTTAAATAAAACTAATCTCGCTTATGAACTATCATTGTTCTCAGGTTCGTAATATGCTTGATCTCCAACTCGCAGTAACGCAAACTATAATCGTGATACACTGTATGTAATGTGGACTCTCGCGGCTGCTCCAACAGACTGATGCTATCGCTAACGCTAGGGAATGGTGTCTGCGCGGCGCTCTCTTACCACTTGTAACTAACTCATAACGGTCCCCAGATTTTCAGCGACCGTCGTCTAGTAATAGTACGCCGGCGGTTTCATGCGGCTGCTTCGCACGTTGGGTCGCGGATTGCGGGCGCGTCTTGTGCAAGTTTGACCTTTTCTTTTAAGTAAACATTTTTTATCATAGGATTCGAGGCTTATATTACTGATTTAGAGAAATTAATAATATTCCTCAATGTAAGTATTTTTATATATATAATGCTTGATATGTACACTGTTTAGTACAAAATAAACACTTTTGAATACAATATCCAGATAACTTGTGCACCGCTTGGTTAACCAGATAAAATTATGACTATGCATTTTAAAATGAAGTTTGGGATCTGAAAAGATATATAAAACACCACCTGCTCAAGTAATACAAGTTTAATGACAAAGTAATTCATTAGTCAACCTCAGCATTTAAGGGCATCCGATTATGAAAAAACCATGTTTTTAATACTTAAAACCAAAACGACGTAAAATAATATACTCGAGCCAATCACATATGAACCGAGGTTCAGTACTTAGAGGAAAGGATTACTCCGTCCAAATTCACAAGTAAGGAAAAACATTTCCTTCTATATGTGGCTTAAGGATCTGTACCGAGTCAGCTATGGGTTCAGGTTTGAGTTGAAGTGTAATATTATAAAAGATAATTAAGTAACAATGATTCTATGCTATTCTGGACATTACCTTTGTTGTTGGACCTGGGTATCTAGGCTTAATTTAGGCCCGCGCTAACCAAAAGCATTATCCTAGATTTAGCCTAAATTTAGGCTAACGTAGTTATTGCACCACATTTTACAGACAAAGGTCAGTTTGAAATATATAAGTTATTTCAAACACATTTTACAGAAAGAGTGAGGTCAGTTTCGTATCTGAAGGATGTGCGGGTTGTTGTGTTTTCTCGTGCCGGATAGTCAATGTACGTTGTAGGGAAGAGAGATACCAATAATAATAATAATAAAAAAATCCGAGATGTTTATTTAAAAAAACTTTGCAGATATTATCTAGTCGTTAACAGTGAACGATATAGTAAATGTGACGGTGACCTTAATTGTAATTTTTTAAATAAAAACAAATGTGAATGATTTTAAATGTAAATACATATTTATGTTAAAGAGAGAAGAACTCGAATTTTTATTATTTTTTGATATACTTATTACATGGCTAAGTGTGTAAAGCGCAGTGAACGTCATTTAGAAGACAACAACGTCTCAAGGAATAGCTTGGTGTAGAGGGCTGCCAGGGGCTTGCCTTACTGATTGTAAGATTATATTGCTGTTAAGTTACGTTTAAAATATCATGTTATGTAATCATGGATCTAAAATTTTAGTAAAATTTATTTTATTTCTAGAAGAGTTAAAATTAATTTATTTACGAGTAAAAATAAATTTCTTTGTTTATTGACTTAACTAATTTTTTTACCGGTTTTAACTACTACTTAAATAATTTTGAGTAATCATTGACATACAAACCAACAAAGGGGCGGTTTTATATTAAAACATAAAAATGTTCTTTAGAATAATCTATGTTCCATACAAAAGAATCTTCTATTTTGATATTGTTTAACAGGGCGGAGTGTGTGCGTATGTGTAGAGTGTGTGAGTGTGTGTGGGTGTGTCGTGTGTGTGTTGTGTGCTGTGTGCTATTTTAATTAAATAATAATGAACAATACATATTGAGTTCAAGTAAACACTAATTTATATAATGTTTTAGTAATAAATAACAAATAATAGATAAAAAATAAATAATATAAAAATAACTAAATAATAATAGCAAAATAATAAAAAGAAACAAAATTGTAAACATTAGAAAATAAATGCAAGTCATTAAAAAAGGATAGAATGGTTAAGACCCGAAACATGGAATTGAGAACATAATGTGGTAATAAATATAATGGGTTAAGCATGCTAAAAGCATATTCGAGTAAAGAACAGCTAAAGCAGAGGTAAGCGATATGAGTTTTAAGCAGTTAAACAATAGGAGTTTCAAGCAGTAAAACACGAGTTTTTAAAAACAGCAGATAAAGCAGAAAAACAAAGCATACTAATCTCCTTTGCTTGGCTAGAACCCGCTACTTGATCTACATGATTTTACTGCTCAACATGTACTTATATGTTAATAGAATATTATGAGTTTTAAAGCAGTAAAAATGATTGAGCTTAAGCACGTAAAAGGACGAGGGTTAAAGCCACGTAAGAGACATAGGAGTTAAAGCGTGTAAAACATGAGAGTTCAAAGCAGCTAAAACATTGGAGTCTAAAGTAGAGTAAGGTTAATATACAAAGCATACTAATCCCTTAGTGGCTAGGTAACACCCTCTCATTGATTGGAGGTGATTATCTGCTTTGAACGGTAGTGACAATGTAACTAAATATTGACCGTGTTAAAAGCTCAGTAAAAACTGGATGGAGTTAAGAGCCAGTAAAACATGAGTAAAGCTCCAACTCTAAACATTGAGATCCTTAAGAGCGAGGGCAAGATGCGAGTAAAACAAATATGCACTCACTAATCCCTTTTGCTAATCGGACGCGGCTGAGCTGGGTAAACATCTCTATTTTTCTTACCTGATTTATGCTTCTAAGTATATCACATGTTAATAAGTATATAGTTACTAAAGCAGCTATTAACACACTGATGAGTTAACAGCCGAGTAAAAAAGGTCGAGTCTAAAGCATGAAAGGCATGTAAACATCAAGCGTCCTCACTTTCCTTCAATCCCCTTCGGTCTGGTCTAGGTACACACCTCCTATCTGAGATTTACTGATTTCATTACTCGCTTTAAGGTCTAGTAAAAGTATAATGTTTTTGCATCACAACCATTTTTACCAGATTGAAATAAAAATAATAAATCGAGTCAGTACCTATCTTCTGGCGATCTTCTGGCGATCTTCTTTCTCAATATCTTACATACGACTGTTTTAAAAATACCTTTCGATAACCAATCACATAACAGTGAAAATTATCAAATAGAAAAATATTATGTTAGTAACAATATGCTGGGGGTCTATAGTTAATATAATACGACTATGCTTCTATGTTTTGTCAATGAGTTAGCAGTGTTTAGACGGTTCGTGAAAATGTTTTTAATAAATACATGTTTTAAGTATGAAATAAAAATCATGAATGGAACTCATTGACGAAGGCCGTCTACTATAAGATTATTTCATTTTACGCGCGCATCGGGCGAGATATCTGCCGGAGCTGCCGGGGCCTCACCGCGGCGGGGGTTACGTCTGGATATGGCGAAATGCGGGAGGCCGCGCAACCGGGTGGGCGGGGGAGCCGGTCGCAAGGATGCACACTGCGTTGGCGGGTGCGGGGTTCGACTCTGTCTATTTGCTGAAGCGGATGGCGAGGCGACTCAGCTGCTGCACTACTGATGAGCCAGGTTGCATGCAATGACCATGAGGGGAAGACATTCCGTATATTGCTCCTCCTCCTTTATGATGTGCCAGCGTAGAAGGAAGGTTAGAAAAGGTTAGAAATTGCAATCCGAATGCTGCGCGGGCAATCATCGCGATACAAAGTTGCAGCCGGCATCAGATGTTTAGAGGCATTCAATGCTCCGCTAGAAGCATCATTCAATGTTGAGGCATCAAAAATATCGAGTGTGTGTGTAATTGTAAGTGTAAGTGTAGTCTATACCTGTAATGATAGCCATAATATCCAGTGCGGTAGGTGTCAAGGTGTTGCTAAGTGTAAGTGCTCATAAGTGTCATATGCTCGTATGTTATGTAACGTGTAAGGTCTATGGTGAGTGCCCTACGAGTTAAGGTATATGGGCTCAGTGTAATAGTGTCTTATGTCAGAGAGTGTAAAGTTGTCTATTAAGATGTCATAGATTGTGCTATATTAAAGATTTTCATATGTGAAACTTGGCGAATATAAGTTTCATAGGTATGATGTGATTATAGCAGATGACGCAGTAGTGCTGTATAAAGTGACAATGCAGAGCAGTGTAATGTGTACGTATGCTGTGGTGTGTTCGCCGTGTCAGGGGCGAAGTGTAGAGGTGTCCTCTTTTAAGGGTGGGCGCATGTATGGTGCGTATACTAGTAGAATGCCACGCGGTTAGTAGCGTGTGTGTGTGGGTGCAACGCCCGTCTGGGGATGTGTGATGTGTAGTCTTGTGTGTACCAATAATATAATATATTATAGAGCTGATTAAGTGTTGAAAAAGACTAAATTCAGAGTAGGAAGCACTTAACCTAGCAATTGTAACTCTGCAGCAATCTATTCTGCAGACTTGTAACTCCTAGGGTCGAGCACCAATATATAGCGCCTCTATGTACTAGGCTTCATGGGCAGAGGCTAAAGGGGATGGTGTCTCGAAAAAATTGTGTGGTTGATAAAAATAGTAGCACTCAGTTTGGCACTATGCCTGGCACTCAGTTCGAGGCACTATGCTGGCACTCATTATGCACGTCATTTAGTCACCATCTAGGCACTCAACCTGCCGCGTACTGATATGCTCACCGAACAATATAACGTTACACTCTCTCTCGCCATGATAGTGAACCTTTCAAGTTGACCGCCATCAATAAACATTAGTCATGGATGCTCGCACATCTTTCAAGCCTAGGCTCGCTGAGAATGATAGATGCTCGCCTCTAAAGATACGTCATCTCGAAAGATGGAGTCAGTCAATAATTGCTGAGTCATCCGCAACAGTTTTCAACAAGCACGCCGCCTCCGCAGCGTCGCTCAACACACCCGAAGAGTTGTGCCAAACGATGACGTCAAAATCAGCTAAAAAGCTACAATGGTTTTAAAAAGAGTCTACAAAGCGCAAAGTATGGTCCTGAGAAATACAATAGGAGAATTGACCCGAAGAAATCTTGGAGTTCTCAAAATGCCCCCTGTAAGAGAAAGGGTTGGTCCCTGAATCGATTGGTGGTGCGCGAGACACAATTTCACGGGAATGGCCAAATAATTAGGGTTGGGCCAACAATTGGAACCTGGAAGACCAACATTGATTGCAGAGTGGTGTGTGTGTGCGTGGTGTGTGGGTGTTTGTGCTGTGTGTGTGGTGCTGTGGTGAGGTGTGGTTGTGTGGTAAGGGGGGCGCGAAACAAACCTCACCTGCAGAATCTGTGTGTGTGGGAGTCTGATGTGTGTGAATCGCGTGCTAATGGGTCGTGTTCGCTGGTGGTGTGTGTCGTGCTGTGTTGTCTGATGCGGGCTCAGATGCGCATAACGGCAGATGGAAATAAGTCTAGGACAGATCGCAAAAGGTCAGATTACCTTACATGGACCTCCATGTTAGCAACACGGATATCACCCTACTCCCGCTAGCGAGGTCGGGCACGTTTGACCTGGTGAGCTCACACGAATAATCAGGAAAATTGTGTATCAATAGTCAGGATTATCCAAGCATCGAAACTCCATCAAGGAGTCAAACATCAACAAATGCTTACGAGGCCAAGAGAATCTCAGCTGGGCCAAAATAAACCCATGGAAGACCAAAGGGGGGCCTAAAATAGACGGGGGACACGTACGACGGGGATGCTATCGCACACCGGTCTCGGGTGCAGCGCTGTTCTATCAGAGGATTCAAAAAGGTCCAAGGTCCAAAAAAGGTCAAGAGCAAACAATAGGGGTCAAGGCCAAAAAGATTCAAAGCTCGTAGCGAAAAGTTGAACCCATGGAAGACCAAAGCGCTCCGCAAAAATTAGGGTTGAGGACAATTACGACGGATCTTCGCATCCGTCTGGCAAGACTGGCGGATTCATTACTGACACGAAAGGCACAATCAAAAAGCATTAAGCCCCAAAATTTAGCGCTCGGGCCAAAAATTCGGCGCCATGAAGACCAATGTTGTCCCAAAAACGATTAGGGTGCCGTGTGGTCACAAGGCCAAGAAAGGTCGAAAGTGTCAGGTAGAATCGGCGGCCTGGCTGGTAGTTTGGACACGAACAATAAAGGCCGGGTCTTCGCAATTATATTGGATTTCCTACTACTTTTGCTAGCATGATCGACATGAGCTCCCTGCGGCGCTTTTATGCCACCCAGCTATAGTGCTCTCACAAGTTGTGAAACGGCTATTAGAAAACTATTTCCCAAAGCAGCAAACAACGGATTGTGATATTATATGTACTTTTATGCGTATTAATATTAGGTATGATATGGATTTTTACTAGCCATACCTTATACGCTTCAGTGTAGCCCAATCTATGCAATAATCTGGCGTGATATCGACATATATATATACTCATACCGTGACTCGGTGATGCACTCATTCATTATATCATTTCCCGACCATACGTAAGATAGTATATAGTATATATACTTATATATATATAACTTTTATATGATAAATAAATATATAAATAGTCTTAAAATACTATAATTTAAGATACTTAATAGCTATACTTATACACATTTCATATACATATTTTTGGTCAGTGCTAATATAGTATCTATGCTACTTTATCAGGTACTAGTATCTAATATATACTAGTAATATGTATATATATAATAATATTATATAGTTATATATTATATTATGTACATTATATTTAGTAATATTATTATATTATTATCATCTTATATATGTATATCTATATATATATATAATGTACTTGCTATATTAAAACATAAAAACTTATATATATCTATAGTACTCATATAGTGATATATATATAATATAGTATATATACTATTTATCATACTCATTAGTTGTAAGTTCAATGATTAGGTATATAATTTATATATTTTATAGTTATTATATATTATTCAATAGTATAGTAATATATATAATGTTATATAGGATACTATATACAGTAAGTATAATATAGTAGGATGATCTTCATATGGTACGGATAACGATAAATATATATAGTATATATTAATACGATATCTACCAGTATTCTGATTCTAGAATTTATGATATATATAATAATAAATAATAATATTACAGTAGTACATATATTACTCGTATAGTATACGATATTATGCTGATATAGCTACTCGATACTCGTATACTAATTTATCATGATATACTAATCATTCATTACTCTATTATATCTTCATTAATATATATATAAGCTATACTATACATATTAATGATACTATAATTATTACTTGATTAGTATATATAGAGTTAGAGTAAAAACTGAAAACTGTCCTTTGTATGATTTTCCAATAATGTAATCCATAATTAATTAACGTAATATAATACTATACTCGCTGGTTATATCTCTATAATAATTAGGTATGCGATATAATATACTACTTATTCGCTGCCCAATAATAGATAACTAAATAATAATAGATAATCATAATATATATTAATCATACATAATAATATGTAATAATAATAATAATTATCATAATAATTAATAATAATCATTCCTAATAATCAATATAATAAATAATAATAATGGACATGAGGACCAATTTACATACATACCTACTCATTAAGAATATACGTTATTATATATCCGCATAATATTTGGGAGACTAGACAAGAGAGAAAATAAGAGAGGGGTCGATTGAAAACTTCGAAAAAGGAAAGATAGAAATCAATTCGGCAAGAAGCTGCTAAGACTGTCCGATCACTAAGAACGCTTAGTATAAAACTTAATCGAGTCATAATAAATTACGCCAGTTTAGTGTGCCGGGAATAGTGCTTGTACTTCTACCATGCCGCGGGTTCCTGTTTGAGTGCGGATCTGCGAGTGTAAGGAATTGGTGAAGCGAGTTGATGTTTCTAGTATCTTACTATTGAAATAAAATATATTCTAACCTTCACTAAAGGTCAAATTAATGTATTAGTATTACTATGTCAGTCTAATTATATTAGCTATATATCGGTATATAGATTATAATCGTATACTGATAGTGTATAACCAGCTAGCTGATATTGCTGGGTATAATATATGTTATTATATACATATAATAACTATTGTATTATATTATCAACTATTTACGCTAGTATACCTATACCTTATAATATACTAGGTAATCACTTTATATAGACGGTATATAAGTATTGATACTTATCGTATCATATGGCTCACTATTCGATGTATATTGTGATACCTAAGAGCGCAAATATTTCTTTCTTTATAATTTGCTCGGTCCGTAATCGACAAACATAGTACATAGCAGCGCTCACATAAAGAATAGAAAAATATTCCTTTGGTTCAATACGGAGTCTTTGAATATACAGCATGTTTACACTGTATGGTATTCACAAACAAATGAACAACCCACGAAATAAATATTACTACTTTAATAGTAAGTTTTTGCTACGTCTCTGAACTAAGATTGTAGGCTTTCAGTCTAATTACGTTATGGTGTACAGGAGATCTTAAAACGGATATTTTTGTGTACATGATCCATTCTTATATGGCGGGTGTATAAGATGTTTTTTATATAACAATAAATTTTAGGATTAAAAGAACAATGTTCCGTTACCTTTGACTATTCGACGTATACTCGAATATTATACTCGATATATCGAGTCGTGGAAGCTTATATCGATATAATTCTCTCCTCTCTTTAAGAGCGTATGGATAATCCTATGTAGTTAATGTACTAAGTGGGGTCTTACTTTTAATTATAGTCTCTATATGATATATATATATTAATAATCTATATATATATATGTGAGTACTAGGTATATATATATATAATTATCGTTATACTTAAATACCTAGTAAATAGCTACCAT
The DNA here is from genome assembly GCA_015478945.1 of Trachelipus rathkii. NCBI lineage: Eukaryota > Metazoa > Arthropoda > Malacostraca > Isopoda > Trachelipodidae > Trachelipus > Trachelipus rathkii. Next base: position 5,590 of record JABUQX010137209.1, on the reverse strand, counting down.
TAGTGTTATATATCAAATATTAACTATATATAAATCATGTTGTCTACCTTAACAAAACATCGTCTTGTCTATACCTAGATACTTTACAACTGCGCCCAACAATTGCTCCTTAAGCCCTATACTCGCATTATGAAAGCCCTCAATCTTATGCTCCTAACCTGAATGGATTCAAGAAAAGCCCATCAATAGTACCCTAACTATGGATTAGACTAGCCCTTATTAACTTAGCATGAACTTAATGCGAGAGATATATTTCTCCCGCTCTTATGTTAGGAGCTACAAACAACCTACTATATGATATATACTTATATATAACTATATTATATAGATTATATAATATATATAATATATATGTATAGTATCATCAGCTATTATCTATCTAGATTTGTAACGCCGAAAACATGCTCATTGCGTTGAGCCCGAAGATTTCAAAATCATTTTTTCCTTGTATTTCAAGCATAGTTTCCTTCGGTGCAAACCACTCCCCGCAAAGAAATGTGATATCATATGCAACAGCGTATTATGTACGTTATAGTACTATCTTAGGGGCGTAGTGGTGATTATGCCTTAGATATGTATGCATTAATATTATATAGTTATATCGTCATTATTAACTATATTATTAAATACTACTATATATAATATAACTAACTAATATTAATTCTAATTTTTTAATTTTATGTTGCGCATGAGCATAAACAATTGAATAAAAGTTGATAAACATGATATTGTTTCTTATCATAAGACGATACTGTCTTCGAAGAAATGCACTTTGAATAATGAGTAACTGGGTATTATAACTTCAAAAGATGTGTTATTATTATTTGTAAATTTATAATTACTGTTTATTATTATTCACTGTATATATTATTATTATTTATTATTATTATTAATTATTATTCACTGATTATTATTATTTATTATTTATTTTTAGAATGGGATATATTTTATTTTAAGAAGGATTAGAATTAAATATTGGTAAAATTCCTATTATCTAATTTTCAAATTTACTAAAGGGTTATGATATAGATTTTTTAATATTATATTCAGATTATATCATTAATTATTATTCTATAGAACAATGTTTCGGATCTTGCTAATCGCTATGTTAAAAAATAAAATACTGTAACTTTCCATTAAAGTGACGTGCTTTCGCTTATATGAGTATATCTTGACAAGCAAAGAAGCTTTCTTTAATATGATTTAAAAATGTGTGTTCTGAGTTGAGTTCGGTATAAAATGTATACTTCTTTTAAAGAATCCTCTGCTTCGATGATGGTTAATTACTATATATATATATACCTATACTATGTATTACGTTAGCATATATATATATATACTTACATATGATTATATATATATATTATAATCATGAAATAGTTTTTATAGTCATTATTGATACTATACTATATATATATATATTTTATTTATCTAATAGTAAGACCCTGTTGCCTAATTAAACTCCACCCTTTGCGTTGAGTTTAGGAAATAGGTTATGAGGAAATCTTTACTGAATCCGGGAATACGGAACTAATATCACACTTTATGTATACCTTCTGTATCTTATTTTGTTTATTTGATTGCGTTAAAAATTATATCACAATGAGCATCATGCTCTTCTGCTTTATATTATATAACTATATGTTTAAATCTGTTCTTAGGCATTTCTTATATTTGCCTCCAATATTCTCGATGAAGCAACTTGGTGTTCTGCATTCACCGTCGGTCATTCGTTCATGCTATCTATGTCTTGGACAAGATTCTGATGACGATATTTTGACAAATTCGTGCTGCTTAATGAGCCTTCCTGGCTGCACCTAGTGAATCTATTAGTCGACCTGTTGGTGTCAATATTCTCTGCGTTAATTACTTTCCGATTCAATAATTTATACTATTATTTCTTTGTGTTTATATGTTTGTTTAGTGATGTTTAATATTGTGAATTTTAGCGTTTAATCATTTTCCATCTGTGATTTAAAAGTGCTTCTTAAAATGTTTGACTTGCTCTGTTGGTTTTTCTGTGGCATCGGGGAAAAGAGCGTGTCTTAAACAGCTCGAGACGGTTACCCGTCGCTGTCTTGATATATGTAAGTTAAGTGTAAAAATTATACATATTAGGGGGATACGTACTCGAAAGATGATTTTTTCTAGCTTTGCAAATCGTGTAGAATCTCAGGTAAGATCTAGAAGTTACAGTTGAACCTTGATATTCTTTTTTTTTTTTTGGTCATGTCTTGAAAATTAACATTCGTTAATGCCCTTTTAGCAGTTCATTAATGGTGAGTATTTTCTTGTTTTTTATCCTACTAGATCTCTATAATTAGCAGTTCGGTGAGATCCAAATATGCTATACTATTATTTAATCATTTAATCTTATTCCCACGTATGCTGCAGCACTCGTATGTAATACCGCTGGGCTGATTGGTAGCGGAAATAATCAGGTAAGTCTAAGGAAATGTAGGACAGCGCTAGTGACAAGCTCAAGGTTTATCTTAACATGAACCTACTTTTTGATTGCCATCTTAATCGCATCTAATGCCATAGTTGTTTCTATAAGGATGGTCAATTCACGCGCAGCAATAGACATTCTCAGGTTGGCGTAATTTATCTATATCGGCGGGCAGAAGGTATTAACATTCTAACCGATTAGCTCGTTTAACTATTGATCTTTTAGCTGTCAATATAATGATTAGCGTGGGATGTTATTTATTTTCTATAATTTATTATTGACGTATTGATTGACAATATTTTAGCCTATACTTTTTATTGTCGTCTTGTTGAGCCTGTTCTTCTTTTATAATATGGTCGCATATATTATAGAATCCAGGCTTCATAAATTGGACTCGCTATTCATCTTATTTACTTTGTGTGGGATTGTATTATACTCTCCTTCTTTATTTTTTTTAATAAGAATTGCCTTATATATCGTGTGTTATTAATTCTCATTGAACCCCGCGCACTGCGTAAGTCTTGCTCTTGACCAGCCTAGTATCGAATCGTGCCACGGTTCTGAGCGGACAGCACCTCAGCTGCTTTTGCAACAACAGCTGAATAGTTGGTACTTATAGTTCCTGAAACTCTGAAATATTGAATCTACTGTGGGATAAGACATGAAACGCGTGTTAAACTTTTTTCACACCAGTCATTGCTAGGATGCTATCGAATGAGGTGTGACATCCCCCGGAGTGCGCCTGCCTGGGACCGCCGGTGTCTTATATGTAGGCGCTTCATGACGCGCTGCTATGTGGCGTGATCGATGATACGAGATCTCAAGCCTTAGGCCGCTAAATAGCATTAGGTTCACGATGCGTTGATGCGGAGATCGTTATCTTCTCGCAGACGAGAATTACTGTTAGCGGCGCAGTATGCGACGAGTGCCCGGTCGCATCATGACTACACACTACGCACATACCGCGCATATTAATATTAATTAGCTTTATTACGTCCTGAAGAGAACTGCAATCACTCGCGCTCGTCGCACACGACCCTCTCGACTCCGTAATACAACTCCAAGCGTCGTTAGCATCATCGCTATCTGTCTCACGCTCGTCTCGTCGTCAGCATCATCTCAGTCAGCCTTGAGTTCTTTTTTTTAAAGCCCCTTTTGGCCTGCTCAAGCGGACTCCGAGTCCCGCACTGCTACTGCACTGCACTGGATATCCGCACCGACCCCGCACTATCAGCGCACTGACTGTACGTGCTTACTCGAGCATAAGTGATCGTATAATGAAGTCCTAGAGTTTATTCAGTAACCTTCGATGAAGAAAAATTTGGCAGTGATGTTAGAGTTGTATGAACAGTTACACACGCAAGTGTAGCCGACAGTTAGCTGTCCCCGTTAGGTCCCCCCAGAAGGGGAGGAACTCCACCCCCAATTAACATCGAAGTGTTCCGGATATAGGCTGAAATTTGGTGAGAAGTGATTCAGGAAGAATTAAATTTCTAGAAAGAGTTGGTTTCTTGGAATCTGAGGAGTTGGCTTTCCCGCACCGGTTGGTCTGGAGCCGCTGCGTGCTGCGCCGCGTTAATTAACATTTCGGCTAACCATATTGGGTGCTTCGATATAGGGTTACTTGGCTGTGTAGAATATTCGAACATGAATTCGGTTTCAGACCAGTCAGGAAAAAATATATAAAGAGAGTATTAAATAGATAATAATATTAAAATTTTCTTATTCTTTTTATGTTTATAACTTACAAATTTACGTATTTTATCATCCACCCTTAAGCAATAGTTAAGATTCACGTGACAATGATCAAAAAACACCCAACCGTACACTATCCATGTTCTCATCTTGTGTCCATTGCGAGATATATTTTTATCTTATTATGATCTAGATTGAAGCTCATGTGGTATTCAACCGGAGTTTGAAAATCCTCAAAGTTTTCTGATTACATATAAATCTGTCATCGTTCTCTACCATGCCCCTAAATCCAGATAAATCAGTGCCATAAAATCAACGTACCAACACCCAAGCCGTACACCATATCTCCATCTTTCGGTCTCACTCTTCATTATTCGATCTAGTTGATCCCTATTGACTATTGATTAGAAGGTTCACAATTTCTGTAGTACTAAATATTGCTCTAGTGTTCTAACGAATCTCCCAAAATAACTACAAGTAAATATCCTCAGTAATCCACTCGAGGCCATCCAATCCGCTACCCTCCTGTCCCACTCATGATCTATTGACCTACATGATCTATTGATCATATTGATCTATTGAGTTAAGTCAAATTGTGTTACTAAATTGTGGTGTTTTAACATACCCCTAATCAGAAAATGCAGTAGAATCCAAACCACCCAACCTACATAATTGTCTCTGTGAATCCAATTATCGTATTCGATGGCTATATGCGATCTATTGATTCATCAGATAATTGGCAGTTTAAAGTGTAACATTGAGATGTACTAACGTCTGTCATGATTTTTTCACCAATTACACCTAAATCGAAGTAAATCAGTAATCAAGGCCACTCAACCATCACCCTCACTGTCAGACCAAGATTCATGAGTCTATGTGATTACCTTGATCTATGACTATTGATTAAGGAGGTCCAAATCTTTTACTAAAGTTGTCATGTTTTAATACCCTAAATCAGTAAATACAGTATCCAAGCATCCAAACACCTACCCGTCCTTGTTCAACCAGTCGATCTAATTGATCCTATCTTGATGCTACTTGCTCTCATCTGAATCTAATGATTAGGTCAATCTGTTTACTAATCATATGTCACCAATGTTTTACATACCACTTAAAGTCTCGGAACATCTCAGTAAATCAGAGCCATCACCTACCCTCTCGCTCTCACACATGACTCTATTAGATCCTTTGATCTATCTGATTTTATCTGATTAAGGGTCTCAACATTTTTTAGCTAAAATTTCGTCATGTTTTATAGCCAATACGCTAATCCCATATCCATGCCATTAGAATCTCAGAGCGTAGTGTATGCCAAACCCACACATCTCAACACCCTCATGATTCCACGCTCTGTCACTCCCCATCTATACTAATCTTGAATCAAAAGTGCTAATATTATTCAACCCTAAAATTGTAACGTTTTTACAACGATCACCTAGCCACTCC
>JABUQX010137208.1:2500-24658 GCA_015478945.1 Trachelipus rathkii | reverse complement strand
AATTGATAAATTTTTTAAGAGCATTGAAAAGAGGGAAATCTCCTCAGTAAAAGTGATCCTTCGAAGCTTTATAAAAATTTAACAAGTTTGTAAATAAACTAATATAACATCGGCTATATTATTTAATTCACATGTGAATAGTTAAAGATGTTTCAGCAACTATCTCATCACAACGTGTCTCCAGAAATATATCTCTACTTTGAAAAAGCTCAGAACATTACATATCTCAATTATACAGATGAGAATAAGACTAAACAACAATTTCTTGCATATACATTACTATTCATTATAGCACACATATAAGCGAAAAATTTTTCAATTATTTTGTGTTAAAAGTTCAGGAAGAAGAACTTTCAATATATGTAAAAATTACATCTCTCATTTTGTGTATTGGAAATTGCTCCAATGATAGATTGTTTTATTTAACTCCCTATATATAATATATATAGTAATAATATAATTTAAATATTAGAATTATTAATATATTATAATATATAATATATTAATATAAATATGAACTTAAAATAAATGTTTATTATTATATACCATATAATATATAATACATACAATTATTATAAATCATATTATATTATGTTATATTTTATTATATATTATAATTTATTTATTATATTTATTGAATATATATATATATTAAATATATTTATATATATCCTCAATATTAATTATAAACATAACACTATTATTATATAGTATATAATAATAAGATATAAATGGTAATAATAGAGGAGATATATATACTATATAATATAATAAATTATATATTATATAGTAAATATATCAAAATAAGTATATTATAAATATTTATATAATATTTATATATAGGATTATATATAATATATATAAGATATATATTAATATATAATATGAATATATAATATAATAATAATATTATAATATATATATAATAATATTTATATATATATATATAATATCATAATATATATATATTATATATATATAATATATAAGATATATAGAAATATATATAATAGTATACATTGAATAACCGATCTAATTAATGATACACGCGGCAAATGTCACGCATTACAGACATGTCAAAATTTCTCAATTACAATTCTAAAATTTATGCTTAGGATTTGTATACCTTTAACAAATTTCCTACATGAAACATATTAATCAAATATATATTATATAAGCCAGCTATTATATATTATTTTGAAGAAATATATAAAAAAAATATAAATATATATATATATATTTTAAATGGTCATAACTAGTTTTGAGCCTTACGCTTGAAACGTACTCCACAGTGGTATCTTAGTTCACGATTGGTAAAACTTCATTCCTCATCATCTTACCTCTGAAAGTTAGCTTCCCAAGAAGGAGCGAAAGGCGTGCTGCCATCCTAACATCCGACGCCTCCCCGGCAACACTCGCGTCGGGCAAACACTGTGTTATTTATTACCGACATTAATAATATTCAAATGGTGATATTGAACACAAAAATGTAACAATGTATGTATATTTCCAAATTGTCCTAATGGTTTGAACCCCTACCATGTAGATGGTACTCCAGGTGGCACCTCTGAGACAAACGATTGGCTAAAAGAAACCATCATTTTTACCATCTGAATGCTTTAGTCTTCCTAAGAGAGCGAAGGCGTGTCTGGACACCTATCCTCCGAACGTTTATCCACAAACATCTTTAATATCTATAATGTCTGGTTAAAAAATTACCCAGTGCGGGAGGTCGTTACGGGTTAGGATGTCCAGACACTGGTTCATAGCTTTAGTAAGGCTCATCGTTCCTCGTCATTATTATTGGCTTTATTTTAGCCAATCGTGTCTCGATAAATAACAACTCTGAGTACCATCTCAAGGTAATGTCAAACCCACTTAGACCATTTGAAATATACAATAATTGTTGCGTTTATTTGCCACAATACATCTATAGTGAATAAATATATATATCTAGATATATATAATCATATATATTATAATAGTAATATAAATTAATAGTATAAATATACCTATAATTATATTATATATATAATAATATATATATAATTTAATATATATTAAATATATATATTATATATATAAATAAATAATATATATATTAATATATATATATATATTATAATAATAATATTATAATAATATATATTATTATTTATTAATTATATATATTAAATATAAAATAATATTATTAATATATAAAATATATATATATATGACCATATATATATATAATTATAATAAATATATAAGATATTAATAATATTATTATTAATATATATATATATAATATAATAATATTATATATTATATAATATAATATATATATATTATATATATATATATATATATATAATATATTAAATATATTATTATATATATTTAATAGTATAGTATATATATATAATAGTATATATAATAAATTATTTATATATAATAATTAATATATATAATATATATATAGATTATAGATATTAATATTATATATTATAATATAAGTATATATTATAAATATAAAATATATATTAATAATTATATATAATATATTATATTATAACAAGGAGCCCACCATACTGGTATACGTATCTGATATATATATATATACAATTATATATATACAATAATATTATAGTATATAATAATATACATATGATATATTATATTATAGTATATATATATATAAATATATATGGTAACGATATATCTGTATATATAGGCCCAATATATATATATACTACTATATATATTATTACCTATATATAATAAATACTTATATTAATATATAATATATAAAATATAACATATTATATAGTTATTATAATCCATTAAAAAGTCACATTCAATGGAGCTTTATTACATCTTGATTACATTCAATTAATGTTATCATCCATCGTTGAACAGTATAATATATAAATATAATAAAAATAATATATAATATAATAATTATATATATATATATATATAATATATATATATATATAGTTATATATAAATAAAATATATATATATATATACTATATATATATATATAACTATTATATAGTATATATATATATATATATTATATATATATATATATTATATTTATATATAATATATAATAATATAGTATATATATATATATATATATATATATATAATATATATAATAATATAGTAATAATATATTATATATATATAAATAATATTATATATATATAAATATAATAAATAATATATTATATAGGTATAATATATAATATATAGATATGTGTATATAAATAATAATATATAACTATGAAGATATCTTTAAACATATAAAGCCAATAATTTTTCCCTTTACATAAATATGATATAATATTATATATAAATAGTAATATAAATAGTGATATAAATATTGTTTACTAATATAGGCTATTCATTATTATATTAATTATATTATATTAATATTATATACTACTATATAAATATAATCGAATTATTCATCATCAAAACATGTATTATCAAGCTTTATTCACTTTAAGCTATTAGTTATATTTACTAATTTCCAAATGCACTTTCTTACAAATTTCTTTCATTTCCATAGATTTTCTTTTTGACCACTTCTCTCAATAGGAATTTCAAGTAATTTTATTTTTCCAGGTTTATTTATTTCTCTAAAGAAAATTCTAAAAGGAGCACATATATATATTATTTTTTTATCTCTTTATATATGAAACTAAAATTTCCAGTTGCAAATATAAAACGAAAAATATAAAGGGAAAAAACTAACTATAAATTTATTTGCGAAAATTTCAAAACATATTCTATATTTATATATCTATGTATCAATAATATTATAATATAAAATTAATATATATAAGATGTATATATAATAATAATACGAGATAGACATATTATTTACTCATTATATAATAGTATTATTATTATATTATATAATATTATTAATCATATCAATTTATTATATTTCCTAAGTCCACCACCACCCACTGCACGAAGCCCATCATGCACGCTGACAGGGGTGCTTTGCACGTGCTCTCAGAATCTCAACAAAAAGCCAGAAATAACGCAGATGGAAGTACAACGCAAGCTTTAAGCGAGATAGATTAAGATCAGTCAGAAACACAAAAGAATAGGAGAAGAGAAACCACAGAACAATGTGCAGAGAAGAAGAAGCACCGCACGCATATACTAAGCCTGGAGTTACTACATCAACACAAAACCTCATGTGCAGAACACAGCACCCCTTGTCCTACGATGACAGACAAAGGTGGAGGTACGCGAGTTAATAAATTCCCTCGTAGTGCAACTGCGAGCTAATATTAGGTACCTAATAGAAGAAGAAGAATTTAAAGCCACCAACATCACGCCTCAAGATGTAGAGGTCTAATAGTGGAACTGAAATTAACAATACAGTTTTATAATGACTTTTGCACTTACTCATCCTATCCAAAATCCGGATGAGACCAGAGCCCACCCAGATATGAGAACAGTACTCCATTACAAGGGCGGATGAGAGCCCTTGTTTATAGACTGAAGCAACTGAGAGAAGAGGAAAAAAATTTCGCAAGTCTAAACAGAATTCCTAGTATTTCTTTGATTGACCGCGCCTAGCAGCCTGTTGTAGAGAGTTTTCCAAAAACATTTTTTGTTTATGTTAACCAAAGGATATGTTTACATTGTCTAACAAGGAGAGACGAAGAACCGCGAATGAATAGGAAAGCTAAAATGTCTTAGAGAGGGAATTTGTAGAAAATTGGTTTTTTAAAGAATTGAACTTGAAATAAGTTTCAAGAGAACCCACCCAGAATTTTCTATCCAGTAATCAGCAGAACTAAACGCTTAAAGAGATTTAAGACGAGAGTCAATTTCTGGAAATGATAAAATAATAAGATGCAAATTTGAAATGTAGATTGAAGAATTGAAGTTTACGAGGTCATCGGTCCTATAGGATTGTGATAGAGTTAGATTACAAGTGAAAGATCTTAATTGAAAAAGTAGAAAATAAATAGAATTAAACAAAACCTGTAGTGAACACACTCATTGACAAAAAAGAAAGAAAAGTCGCTTTCACCATCAACAACAAGCCGATTATTGAGCGTATGTGAAATAACAAAGTAAGCAAAGAGAAATGAGAAACCCATAGGATGGGGGAGTTGTGAGCTTAGTTGTATAACGTATTAATCCATTCCGGTCATAAGCTTCTTAGATATGATCAGCCCACCAACGCATAGTCTCCGAGGCCTAGGGCGAAAACCATAAAATCAAGCTAAATATAAAGTATTCTAGTTAGTTAGATCCTCTAGAGCCCGAATAAGCACGTACTGGCGATCTGATAATAAAGTGTAATGAAGTATTTCACAAATGAAAATAAAAAAGAGAGTTAAAAATATGTTCCACAAAATCGGGAAGAAAATTGATAAAATAGTGCTTTTAATATTCTAAATATCAGTAGCAGTCATTCCTTTTTTTGAAAGAGTTGGACAGTGCTTTGCTTTCCATATAATGAGTGAAAGTTGCAAGTAGTTATGAAGATAAGAATTAATTGTTTAGACACGAAGGCCGGGAAATAGCTCGGTAAGCACATCTCCCTCAATATACTCGTTGTAAGAAAATGCCGCAAATTACCGGGCCACCCGCTCCTAACATTTTCATAATTTCAGGAAGCCCATTGACCCGAATATCGATTATAATCTCAACAGCAAAGCAAGACACCTGAGAGTGAAAGGAGTGGAAGATTAGAATGCCAGATCATCAACTTAGGTTGATTAGAGTGAAAAATAGGATGCCGAATAGATGAGCCTTTATCATTTGGAGAATTAAGCAACAGAACATCAGATGCGAATAAGAAGAGAAAGACAAGATATACAAATTGTTAGATGTTTTTTGAAGAGGCCAGAAAGATTTTCTAGTAGGAGAACCAAGGAGGTTAGCGCACATTTCGTTTGATGAAAGCCCCGTTTTGCTCGTCGAAGAGTCAGCAACGATTTCTAGCAAAATGAAAATTAGCAAGAGCAATATAAACAAAAATTTCCAACTACCGATACACCATCATTCTCATAGCCTGTAATTGCCAGAGAACAAAGCACGATCAACCAGTGATGATGGAGGAGAGAAAGATTAAGCGAGAAGAATGAACACTGCTCAGCCCGATCAACGATTAAAGACTCCCACCATATCGTTGCAAGTTAGAAGCCTCAAGACAATAAAAATCAGTTCATCCCAATATATATTGCGTTAGATAGAAGCAAACTCAAGGCCCCAAAATTAGCCCGATCAAATTAAGTGCCAGAATAAAAAACGAGCGTATATAATAATTATAATAAATATATATATATATAATTATAATATAAAATAATATATTATTATAATATAATAAATAATATATATATATATTAAATATAATATATATTATATAATTATTAATATATATATATATTAAAAAATATATATATATATATATATATATATTATATATATTATTATATATAAATAATATATATGATATATATATATATTATAATAATATATGACTTATATATATACTTATAATATATTATTATATATTATATATTATAATTAATATATAAATATAATATATTATATATATTATAATATATATATATTATAAATATACTATATATACGTAGATTTAATTTTGGATATTTATAATTATGTGTTGGGTGAACCTAAATGGTTGTATCAGGTGATCAAAAATGAGATGATATAATAGTGCTTTGGATTAGCGGTGGAAAAATGAAATATGCAGGAAGGTGTTTGATTTCTGTGAGAGTGTAAGAGAAATATGTCTATAACCTAAAAACCCTTTATTTGAACACAATGGTAATCATATAAGTATTCTTAGAGGTATATAGGTAGAGATCGTTTCGAAGTAAATATGAATTGATTTGTATTTTTGAAGAGGTAATGTGAAGATATTTGTGTATCTTAAAGTACAGTGAAAGGTAGTAATGAATTATTTCGGATCATTATATTTTTCATAAAAATTAAGTAGTGGGACTTGTATGAAGAGATGTATTTAAAAGAAGCGGTTGAATTAATATGAATAAGTATGATAACAATAGTAATAAGTGGTAAGTATTTGGAAGAGACGTATTCACACGTAAATTAGGTTGATTTGACACAAGTTGCAAATTGAAACAATCTGTACATACAATTTGAAGTAAGACGTTGTTAGAAAGCAAGAGATATAGTACGTGGATAGTTAAAGTAGGAGAGAATTGTTTACGGGTATTATTGGTGGAATAAAGAATGTGAAAAAGGCTTTTAAAATAAAGAAAAGGACTATTTGAAATGAATTAGTAAAGGATGATATTGAGAAGAATTTGAATTAATATAAGTCAAAAAAAGGAAACTAAAAGTATATGTAGTGAGAGAAAAGAGGTAATGTAAACAGGTGGAAATGGAGAGATGATTTGGACTACAAGGAATGGATAGCTCTTTCTGGAAAGTGAACGCATTAAGGTTTAAGATAAGCGAGAAAAATGGGAAGCTGTTTATTAAATATTCAAATGAGTTGATAGTTGCTTTCGTTATCTTCCAGACCCACTACACTATCGGATGTCAAGCTCGCTATTTTCTGCCGCATGAACTTCCAACACTGCCCCATTAATTATACCCAGCTTAATAAAGAGGTATAGATGTAAGGTCTTCTCCGCGGCGCGTTTACCCTTTCCATGTGAGGAATCGGTATTTTTTGGAACTTGAGTCATTAGTAATTAAGGAGGTAACTAGAGTGAGAAATTTTAGAATCGGTAAATCTGCTTTTAAATATTAAATGAAAATTACTTGTAAATATCAGGAACTAGAGGAGAAGCGAGTATTGGTGATTAATGGACTTTTTATAGTTGTAACAATAAGTTGTTATAGGGAGGGTAAAAGTCGAGAATGCAGGAGAGCAGTAGACAGTACCCCTGTTAAGGGAAGGAATAGGTAACTGTTGAAGTTATAGGGAATTTAGTATTAGTATTTAAGAAGATATAATGCTTGATATTCTTGTCGAAAGACGTGCTTCCTACGATGAATAAGATTATTGGGAATAACAAGGTGTCGTTTAGAAACTGTGAGTTGTAGGGATCATATCTCTACTTTGAAACAAATAATGGAAAAATATGAGAGAAAAGAACAATTTGTATATTTGGTTATATGTATGCAATAGGCTTATGATAAATTAATAGGACTCTTTGACAGGTGTATTATATCATTGTTTGATGGTTAGGCATCTGAATGTGAATCAAAAATTAGGTACGTAGTGAAGCGAAGTGGAAGAATTAAGTAGTTTAAATATTGGTTTAATATTAATAGCTGAGTTGAGGATAGATTTTAGCTTCCACTGTTATCAACTTTGTATATGGATGTGTTATTAAGTTATAGTGTGGTTGGCAGCGAAAAGTTTAGAATTGAAGAATGGAAGAGGATGAGGGGTGCCCACCGATTAATTATACGTATAATAGTTATTGTGGCGAATCTGAAGAATTGGTAGAGAGAGAGATTTGGTAAGGTTTGTAAAAAGAGGGGTTTGAAGTAAAATGCATAACAGTAAGGTCCAAGGTTTGGCGTGAAACAGTCCTCTGTAGTGAGCTATGCTGATTGTTGAGCAATTGAACCAATGGTATTATAAATATTTAGGATATTATATGTAGATGAAAGGGAACGGATTGATTATTAAGTAGTAGGAATGTGAATGTGGGACGTAGGGCTGGAGCCAATAAGGAAATAAATGAGAAAATCACAATTGTATAAATCATAGTGAATGTGAATAGCATACTGTTAACCACAAAAGTGGAATTTAAATATTTAGGACTATATGTTGGGTGAAAATGGACTTATACATGATGTCATATAGAAGAAGGTAAAAGTTGAGAGTTGTAGAAAAGGTGTTTGTTCATTATACTCTTTGGATAATACATATGAACTTATGTTAGTGCGCTTAGGATTAGTGACATTAAGAACAGCTGTTACTTGCATTAATAGCATAATTGCAAACTCATGGTGGGAATGACAGTGTATAGATCTAAGCTCACTTTGTTCAATAGATAACAATCTTACTGTCGTATATAGAATAGAATAATTCATAATAATTGAATTGTTCTGAGTGTTGACAATCTCTGATAATGAGAAAAAATGCGTTATTAATAATTGGTCATAATAAAAGGTAATTGTATATATATTAATATTATATAATATATATAAATATTATAATTATATAATATAATATATATAATAAATTATATATAATATATTAATATAATTAGATATAATATAAAATATATATTATATATATGATATATATTATTACATATTATCATAAATTATATTATATAATATTATATATATTAATTTATATTATATAATATGAAATATATATTATTAATATATATCATATATTAATATAAATATTATATAAAATATTAAATATATTATATATAATATATATATATATATAAATATTATATTAGAAATATATAATATATAAATATATAATAATAGACATATAATATAGATTTATAATATATATATATATATATAGATTAATGATTACTATAATATATATATATATATATATATATATATATATATTATAATATATTAAATATAATTTATTTATATTATATAATATATATATATCAATAATATAATATTGTATTAAATATTTAATAATAGAAAAAAATATTATAAATATTATCTATCTTAATGTTGAAATATATAAGATATATTAAAAAAATTATAAATATATATTTAAATATATATATATAGTTAATAATTATTATATATATATATTATATAATATATTAATAATATAATATAATATATATATATATAATATATATTAATATATATATTATATATATGATAATATATATAATTATAAATTATTATTATTCTTTTTATTTAGGCTAAAATAATTATAATAGTTATCAGTAATTATTAAGATTATCCATATATTTATTTTATATTATATTATATATATTATAAGATATATTTATAATATAATATATATATATATATATATAAATAATATTATATATATATATATATATATATATATATATATATTAAATAATATTTAGATAGTTATAAGAATATATAAATATATAATATTTTAAATAGAAATATAATTATAATATATATATATATATATTATATATTAAATATATATATGATATATCAGTTCGAATGAGTTTCTCTCCGAGTTGGATAAATAATATAAATCACTTTTTAAACAATTCTGAGCAAATACTTTATTGAATAATCTACGTCAAATTAAAACTATTTTTGAAATTTCGTATACTCTCAAAACTCAAGCCAGTATTCCTAAAATCCTCATCACATAACTTACACTATTTTACACTCCTTCACTACCTATTTTAATTGTCTTATATTCAATATTTTATTAAAAAATTCATACTGTCCCGAAGTATAACATGCAAATTTTTAAAACTCTAAAGACACAACTTTTATATTTTATTTATTTAGTATATTCTGTTTTCCTGTCTCCTCCTTGAAAAGGGTCCTGACCGTGATTCTTCACAATCTTTAAAAAAAAAAAAATAAAAAAAAAAATAATAAAATTGAAGATTAGAAAGAAAATAAACAAAAAGAGAATAGCAGGAGTGAATTTTATAAATAAATATATTAGAACACATTAATTAACTATTTAATATTTTATTTTAAAAAAAAAAAGTTTAACTAATTATATTAACTCGATAATATAGTTCGGTAATTAAAAAGCCACATTAAATTCATTATAAGCTATTCTAATTGATAAAATAATTACATAATTTATAATTACATTCAATTTGGGATATAACGTAAAATTATCGTCTGACACACTAGACAATTAATATTAATTTTATAATAATGAAATATAAGAGAATATAATTAATTAATTTGAACGTGCTTCTAACAATAATATATTGTCATTGATGAATGATGAGAGAGAGAGAGAGAAAAAAAGAGAGATTAGACAGGAACGTTGCTAAAGGAGAGAGAATTTAAAATTTTAGTATATAATTTGTTTTTCAACAAAAAACTACAATGTTAAAAGTTTAATTACGCAGTGAAGTAAATAAAATTCATACAGTTTTTTAAGGCAAAATAATATCCCTAATATAATACCTTTTATATATGATAAGCCAGTTATTAATGTAGTAATAGATATTATCTTTATATTATATGTGACGTAATAATATTAGACCTGTATATAGGGCTAATTATTATTATATAGATAGTTATAATAAATATATATAAACTATATATATCCAATCATATTATTCAGTTATAAATTTATAAGCAATAAATAAGCAAACATGATCCCTTTTTTAGGATAAAGAGAATTTTCCAATATTATATTTTCATTCACAACGTTTTTAATTTGATATTTTTCCTTATAATTGCTTTTCCTAATTAAATTATTATTTATCAAGTTCGCACGATTTTTCTATACTAAATATATTAGCTTTGTTTGTTAATAAATTTTTTCACACAAAACTATATCATAAAATCCAAAATTTTATGCGAATGTGCAAAAATATTGAATGCATAGACTATCTCCTAAATATAGTTACATAACTAATTTTTTATATATTAATAATTTAAATCATTTATAAGTATTTATTATACTAGTTTCGCGATAATAATTTTTTTAAAAGCCTTCTGCAGTAAGTACTAATCTTAATTTTCCAGTCCAAACTTCTGCCTATAACAGATCGTGGTAATATCTGGTTGTTCTATTACATTTTCTTATTCTTTTATTTTATTCATTACTGCATTGTCACGTCTCTTCTCATTTTATATCACAATTATTTCAACATGAAAGTATGTACTTTCCTTCAGGGTTCTCTAAACATTTGAAATCAGTACGGTGTGAGGAACTTTCATCCCGGTACTCTAACTTTATTGAAAACAACACAGACCTTCTAATTTCTACAAAAGCAACTTTGTCAGCTAAATGCGCCTTCCCATTTACCTTTATACCTTGAGCTAAGTACTGAGTCCCATACAAAAATATCACTGTATATATATATATTATATATAAATATAAGGTCTTATTATTACTATTAATATTAATATATATATATAATATATATATATATAATTATTAATAATATAATATATATAATATTAATTATATTAATTTAATATATATATATATATAATTAATATATATATTAATTATTTATTAATAATATATATATATAATATTAAATATTAAAATTATAAAATAAAATATATATATATATATATATATATATAATTAGATTATTATATATATATATAATATATAATTTATATATTATAATATTTTATAATTATTTATTATATTATTATAATATATATATTATATATTAATATAATTATAAATATATATATATATATAGTGAAAGTTACTTATACGCAACCCATCACAGAACGTACGAAGCTCCGCGATCAAATAAAATTATTCAACAGGTAGCATTCTTATATACATATAATAGACTTTTAGGGTCGAAATAAAAACAAATAAAAAAAAATAAAAAAAAAAAATAAAAAAAAAAAAAACAATATATCTCTAAAAAGATTACTTTAGCTACAAAGGAAAAGGAAATATATTTGTGGAACTATGTTAAAAAATTTCAGTAAGAAAAGTAATTAAGAATACCCCAAATACACGCACCATTATTGGACAGGATCGGGATCTCTCGAGCTTCTGTGAACATACGTAGTTAGACTATTCACCCCCCCCTCCGGTAAGTCTCCGAACCTCCCCTCTTTGAGTATGTGGATGCTCGCTAGTGTTCCTCCGCCTCCTCTCCTACTGTGTGGTATGTAAAACGTCCCCCCTAGGGGGGTTCCGTCGCTCCGACCCCCTACATGTCCGTAATACCTATACAATATAAAGTACTATAATAATGTCCCGGTAGAACAAGTAAAGTAAAAAAAAAAAAAAAAAATCATTCATTTCATAATCAAAATTCTTATTTTTTTATCATAACCTACTGTGTGTAAAATTTTGTGATCCAGTCCCAGATAGCCGTGCTTTAAGTAACTTTTTGCCTCTAATATAAATAAAAAGATTATATTATATTAAATTAATATAGATAAATATATTATTATATATAAATATAATATATAATATATTATAATATATAAATAAAATATATATATATATATATATAATAAAATTAGAATATATATATATAATATATAAAAATAAAAATAAATATATACTAAACAATAAATTGATAAATATATTAATATAAAATAATATATATATATATATATATTAATATTATATACCAGTATACATAGTTATTATATATATTATTAATTTATTAATTATATATATATTATATTATAATTATATTTAATTATATATTATATATAAAATACAATAGGTTTTTGTTAATCATTAAATATTATTGTTTCATCATAAAACGATTATAAATATGAGTTTAATGTTGGTTTAGAGTGTCCGCAGAACTATTAAGCTAAATATAAAGATACAAATTTAAATTGGTTGAAAAATAATTTAAATAAAATCTTTCGTTACTATTACTAAATTATATTAAAAAATATTTATAAGCTTCAAACAAAGAAAGAAATTATTGTCCAATAATAAACTACAAAAAAGTAAGTTCGCAATTTTATAGCACATTCGCAAACAGAACACACTACATCACACCATCACATCACCATCCACATAACAGATGAATATATAAATATATTAGAATATATATGATATAATACGTTGAAAAATACTTACTAATAATAAAGAAAATTACATATTTATTTTAAAACAAGGTTGATAACAAATGAAAGAATAAGGAATTAAAATATATTAAATATATATATAATAATATAAGATATGATATTAAATATTAATATAGAATATATATATAACTTATAATATAATAATTATATATTTTGATAATTATAAATATATATACTAACTGTGATTAATTATAAGTTTAATTATATATTATAATATACGATATATATAATATTATATATATATATAGTGATTGTATATATTTAATAACGTGAAAATATAAAATAAAAAACATAAACTAGATATTATATAATATTATTAATATTATGATTATAATTATTATTACTTTATTGTATTATTGTGAATTTTTTAATAAATATTATATATATATTTATTCATTATATTATATTATCATATATAATATTATATATATAGTAATATATATATATAATGACAGCGTTCCCCAACCCAACACTATCTATTCCCAGCTGACACATATGGTGCAAATATCTTCCCACGCACAGAAAATATGAAAAAGTTTTATTCCTGCAATATAATTTGTTCTCATGGGCTTAGTGACAAAGACGGTCTACCTTGCTAAGCATTGCAATGTTTATTGCAGCAAAAATTCAGAGAACCACTGAGTCAATGTAATGCTTCCATTAGAATGTAAACCTTATACAAAAAGCACCCCAACGACCGCCTGAGTTTAATCTTCTCAATATAGTATCGATTAGCTGGCATATAGGTATTTATATATTATACCCATACTACACTAGTGGATAAGTTATCCATATACTTATATACTATTCATTATATATATAGTATATAATACACACTGATATTTTTAGATGAAAAGTACGATAGTCTATTATATTAAATATACTATTTACTTTATATATTTCCTAATCTATATAATTATATAATATGTGATTGGAAGAACTAATCTCTCATCACCACGATATTCATCTTAAATATCACTCATCATCATCAACGGATGTAAAATTTAGACATCCGCATTCACATTCTGTACTGCGCATATTTAAAAAAACTTGACATTTTCTATGATCATACAAAAATAAGAATAATACGGGTAAGTACACATATAAAATATCCTTATACACGATAGGTGAGTATAGTATTATAAATATATAATATATAACATATAGAATATATATATAGTTATAATTTATTATTTAATATCATTTAAAACTAAAATACATAATATATAAATATCAATTAGGAGTGAGGAGGTTATATATATAATATATAATAATTATATGATATCAATCACACGTTATAATTATAATATTATATATATTTAATAATATTCATATTAATATACTGTAAAAGAATTTAATACTTATTCATTATTACGCAAAGTGCAACAAAATATTCTTCAATCAGAACACACATCTGTGTTTTTGCACATGTTTGACCATCAGATATACTTATTTATAATTTTAAATATTCTAATTATATATATTAAATTATTTAGTATTATATTAATTAACAATTATATAGGTTATAGTATATATATAATTTAGGGTGGGTCGAATCTACGGTATTTTGTGGAAATTTTCTAAATTTCATACAATGTGGAGGCTTCAACATGATGATTTAACATTGTGTGTGAAATGTTGCAGTTGTGAGATCCCCCATTACCCCTCTCACGCGCCCCCTCCCATTTTGCGGAAATAATATTTTTATAATTTTTACTTTTGAAAATTCGGAATCGAAAAAATCTACATCAACTGATTAATGAATGCAATATGTTATAATCTAATCTCAGAACACCCAATCTCATAGTCACACATGAACTCATACAATTTTAATAGAACATGCGACAAACACTTGATAAATTTTTTATACAATCGTTTTGTTGCTCGAGTAATTTCCAAGTTTTGATTGTTGACAAGTATGGTTTGATAAGAGAAAGAAAAAGTCCGTATCTTAGATTAAAATTACAAAACAGGAAAATATATATTTACACTCGCTATGTTTTGCTAGTGATGAGGTTTAATAAACAGATACAGAATGAGTTTGTTGATGATGGTAAATTCCCGCACACTCAATCTTTGGTACAATAATGACATTGTATTATATTTACCAGTATTTTATCTTATAATATATTTAATGTTATTGACCGAAAATATATAGATATAGAATGAGTTTGTATGATGATGATAAGGTTTAGATGAATAGTCATATATACTATAATATAACTAATAGATGATAGTTAAAAATAAGCTTCACCCACAAATATAAATAATATATTTTATGATATAGATTATTATTATATTACTATACTATATACTTTAATAGTGGAAATACACTTGTATATATATATATAATAATATCACCCTATATAATCAAATAGGTCAATTATTATTATAAAATTAAATCACATTTATTATATCATTTTAATATAACACATAGTTAAAAATAAGCTTATGGGATCAAGTTGAAGGGAAATAAAATTGGGTGTGCACCTTTATTCCAAAGAGGATCTCCTCGATTTGGCGTTCTGAATGTTGCAAAGGAACAATCCCACTGCAACAATAATAATTCCGAGTGATATTGAAGAACTACGGCCATAAATTCGATCAATTTTACCACAGATGTGATAAAAATGTTTTACCCACCGAAGGTTGGCCCTTTTATACATAAGATTGAAAGAGTAATAGCAGGTACAAAGAATGAAGAGTGACCGGAGGAACCTAGAAGGGTAAAAGGTTCAACAGGATATGAAGAAAAATTAAAATCAAAAAGAAAAGGTTAAAAATATTATGTTCGTTACCTCGTATAACTAGGACATTGGTTCAATTAGTTAATGTTATTATCTCACCTTTTTATTTTCAATTTCATTTTATGATAAATTTTTAGAGCATTGAAAAGAGGAAATCTCTCCAAAACATCGGCCATTAAAAATAATAATAATAACTGATTTTCAAATGGATTTTTTTTTTTTTTTAAATCCATTCCATCTGTTAAGAAAGGTTCCAAATAAATAATAATATCAATATATATATATATGATATAATATATATAAAAAAAAACACACAAAATATATATATATATATATATATATATATATATATATATATATATATATATATATATATATATATATATATATATATATATATATATATATAGGAGCCACTGGCGTCTGAAACATCGTGTACGAAACCACTTTTAAACATGTATTTCGAAAGGTACCTTGAACTTGAAAGATGTATCCCCATCGGCATTATTTTTGCTAATCTGAAGAGTTTCAGCCTCAGGTCATTACGCAGCCAATGGCAAGTGGAGACGATTCAGTTTATTACCATACCACCTCTACTCTTTCCGGCAAAGAAAGTTAGGTAAAAAAATATATATATATATATATATATATTATATATATATATATATATATATATATTATATATATATCATATATATGAAGGAGCGATTATGTTGTTGTTATTATTATTATTATTATTATATATTACATATATTATTATTATTACATACATATTATTATTATTATATTACAATAATATTATTATTATTATTATTGGTTATATTATTATTGCTGGCTACATTATTACATTACATTATTATTATTATTATTATTATTATTATATTATTATTATAACATATATTATTATTATATTATTATTACATTATTATTATTACATACATATATTATTATTATTATTATTATTGGCTATTATTATTATATTATTATTATTATTATTATTACATAAACATATATATATATATTACATATACATATTATATATTATTATTATTATTATTATGTTGATATGAGTTATTAGAAGAGCTGTTATTTTATTATTACATATTATTATTATTATATATATATTATTATATTATTATTATTATTGATATTATTATTATATTATTATTATTATCTTATATACATACATATATGTTGAAAGATATTATTATTATTATTACATACATATCATACATACATACATATTATTATTATTACATATTATTATTATTATATATTATTATTATTACAGAGATTATTATTATTATTATTATTATTATTATTGTTATATATTATATTATTATTATTATTATTATTATTATATATATACATATTATTATTATTACATATATTAGTTATATATGTAACTTTTGTTATTATTATATTATATTATTATTACATATTATTATCATACATACATACATATTACATACATTATATATTATTATATTATTATGTTATTATATATTATTATTATTATTATTATTACATATTATTATTATTATAAATTATTATTATTATTATTATTATTATTATATATATATATTATTATTATTATTATTATTATATATATATATATATATTATTATTATATATATATTATATATATATATTATTATTATTATACGTATTAATATATATATTATTACATATATATATTATATATATATATATATATATTATATATATATATATATTATATATATATATATATTATTATTATTATTATTATACATATTATTATTATTATATTATATGCACGGTATATACATATATATTATTATTATTATTATTAAGCTATTATTATAGCACATACATACTACATACATACATACATATTATTATGATACATATTATTATTATTATTACATATACATATTATTTCATATACGTATCGGTTATTATTATATTATTATATATATTATTATTATTATTATTATTATTATTATTATTATATTATTATATATTATTATACATATTATTATTATTATTATTATTATTATTATGATTATAGCTATGACGTACATATATATATATTATTATTATTATTAGTATATTAGATATATTTTACATTATATTATTATATTACATATATATATATATTATATATATATTATTATTATTATTATTATTATTATTATTATTATTATTATTACATACATACATTATTACGTATTATTATATATATATATTGCGACAGATTAAAAGATTAGACACTAGGTTTTTTACTTTTATTACTTCAATTAATTATCGTGGCTCACCGATAAAGCGACTGAGTCGTGATGTATAGGACCAGGTTTCGATTCCTCGTCCGGATAATAGGTAGCAATTACCTAGAGAAGTTTCCTTCCTTGGGATTATTAAACAATTTATTAGCAAGCTTGTCATAGTTCTTAAGTATTATAAATTTATTTACATCATTTAAGGTTTATTATTATTATTATTATTATTATTATTATTATTATTATTATTATTATTATTATTATTATTATTATTATTATTATTATTATTATTATTATTATTATTATTATTATTATTATTATTATTATTATTATTAATTTTATTATTGTTATTATTATTATTGTTATTACTATTATGATTATTATTATTTTAATATCATTTTTAATATTAGTGACCATAGATTGGGCAACACCTTTTTGGAAAGGGTTTCTTAGTATAAATATTTTTGGCTGCACCTGGGAAGAAGCTAAATTACAGCTAACAGTATGAAAGGAATGATCTGTTTAACTAAGATTTCTAAATTTTCAAAAAAATTATTTTTCGTACTGTAGGATTTCATGACCATGAACTAGGGACCGACCGGGGCGGGAATTTTGCCGGGCTTAGCCGGGGCCGGGGCCGGGGCCGGGGCCGCGGGGGCCGGGGCCGGGGCCGGGGCCGGGGTTAGCTAAATTAGAAATGTAAGTCAAAACACTGAAAGTCTTAAAACTTAGGATGAAAATTAAATATAATTTCAATTAATTAACAATTTTAATTATAAAAAAGGAATACATTTAATTAATTCAATTAAATAAATATTTTCGAAAGAAATTTTTAGAAAATAATTGATTTTCTAGAAGAATAAGTTGTATTATATATATATATATATATATATATATATATATATATATATATTATATAAACATATATATATACATATATATATATAATTAAAAAGAAGCATATATATATATATATATATATATATATATATATATATATATATATATATATCTATATATCTATATATATATATATATATATATATATATATATATATATATATATATATATATATATATATATATATATATATATATATATATATATATATATATATATATATATATATATATATATATATATATAAAAATGAATAGAAGATGAAGCATAATTTTGGCAACATTTATTATAATGGACGTTTCGGGTATATAACGTTACCCATCATCAGCACTGCAATTGAAATAAAATAATATAATTTTATAACACAAAATATAAATAAAATGAACTAATATAAAAAACTGTAATACAATAAATGAACACATAAATTTAAAATAAATAAATCACACGAAAAAAGTACCTAAGATTGAGTTAGGTTTCATTTACAGAGAAGGCGAAATGCAAACTGAAAGTTAAGAAAATTTGTTTACAGTGAGAAAAAAAGTTACTTGGTTGGGATATATATAAATTAATGAGTGAAGAGGGGGATGGACGACAAATCCTTATTTAATTCGGGTTTTAATTAAAAAATGTAGAGAGACTCAAGAATCTTTCTGTCGAGGGGATAGGGAACTAAAATTATTTTGAAAGGCATGATTGCGTATGGAGGAGTTTTCTGGGGTTGTGATAGGTAAACCAGTTCTATAAGAAACTCCCCGGTGTTTCGAGATCCTCAAGTAAAGTTGGAGGCCTGTTTGGCCCACGTAGCGGACGTTGCAGTCCGCACACTTATACAAATATACTAATGAGGACCTCATATGTAGAGGAAGAGAATCTTTATGGCGGAAAAAATTTGAAATACTGTGGTTATTAATAGGAATGAAAATAAAGCGAGCAAAAGGAAAAGCATTGGATAGAGTGTGATTGAGAGTTTTCACAAGTTTTGCGGTGCTAGGACCGAAGAACGGAATTTTTAGATAGATAAGTTGTTTAGGGACGGTTGGGACTTGAAATTTAGGGCGGAAATGGTTATTAAGAAAGTCGTTTACTAGGTTTGTAATAGTGTTGTGAGGAAACCACAGTATTTCAAATTTTTTCCGCCATAAATTTTGCATTGTAGTGAAGACAGTTTGTATTTGGAGGGGAGAAAACTAAAAAAATTAAGACCTAATGTAGTAGAAGAAGGTTTTCTGTTTTCTCCCCTCCAAATACAAACTGTCTTCACTACAATGCAAAATTTTCCGTGCCTTTAACTTATGCTCCTCATGGTGGTCTTTCCACCTTGAAATACAATACCTGTCCCATTTTGCCTTTTGCAATCTCTTTCCTCACAACACTATTACAAACCTAGTAAACGACCTAGTAAACGTTTGATATATCAAATTTCGAATATTTTTATGTTAAAAACTCGGAAAAATTATAATTTGACCTCAATTTTAATTTGAAATCATAGTAAATACCAAAAAAAAAATTGATTATATTTAGGTATGTTTATATATTTTGCATCAATTTATAACAAAGGAGTAATGGAATTAAAAAAATATTTTTTTATTTTGTTTGATTTAACCCTCTATTATTTAGTGTAAATTTACACTTAACCCCGGTAGAAAACCCCGGTTTTTCCTGATGTTTGGCCGGGGCCGGGGCCGGGGCCGGGGCCGGGGCCGGGGCCGGGGCCCCGGTCGGTTCCTACCATGAACGAAGGCACTTCCCCCCCGTCAGCAGAAAGATTAATCCAGCAAGCTCTTGAAAAAGCTCAAGATGAGAAAAGAAATAAAAAAAAACGTCTTAGATGAATAATTATTACCAAGTAATCTTCAACCTGTTAAATGAAAATAACTTTGGTAACAGCATTTGAAAATGATTAAGAAAATAAAAAATACATAAACATATTGAAAATAAAGTTTAAATTATATAAATGTATTTATGTTACCTTAAAGAACGATGAAAAACTAGCTTATAAATTGTTTAAATACATAATGACTTACATGAAACAAAAATTGGATGACAAAAATGTTAATAAAAATAAAAAATACAAAAAATATTAATATGCATTACATAAATATTTTTAGCTTATTGAAATAAAAAAGATTAAAATAACAAATATTTAGGTAAATATTTAGGTAAATATTTAAGCTAATATTTAGGTAAATATTTCTTGCTTTTTTTTATACATTTTCCGTACTTTTTAGAAGAAATATTTGAAAAATTTAAGGTTTTGCTTTAGGTGGGTTCTGATATAATTAGGAATATTTTCGATACAATTTCGATGCATAGATACTTGTAGATACATTTTCGTCTTGATATATATTTTTTAAGTTTTGGATAATTAAAAACAAGGAGAAAGAAATATTACATTGTTAGCGCTCCCAGTATGTTTTATCGTGAAAATATATTGATTTTTTTCCAAGTAAAATGAATCATCAGTTTGTTTCAATACTACCATTAAATTTTTAAAGAG
>JABUQX010137207.1:25000-38782 GCA_015478945.1 Trachelipus rathkii | reverse complement strand
CCCCACTTTGATGGTCTAGCTCTACAAAGCACTCTAATGATCACCCTAGCATATACATACTAAAAAGATATAAAGCATTCATTCATAAATAAGGTTGTAAGAACTTGTATGATTCTTAATATTCAATAATGTACTATTATTTTGATGCTATTACTATACTAAATGTGATCTTAATACAAATTTATATAAGTTTTTAACTATGTATTAATTTTTGGTTTTATTTATTTAGTTAATTTTAAGATCAATTTATTTGTTAAAATTATATATTTGTTATTATTTAATTTATTCATTTTACTATATGTAAATTTTATTTATAATCACTATTAATTATGTAATATTATTATTATCAGTTTTATTAATATTAATTTATTATTTATATTATTTAAAATATTATTATCTATTAATTAGAAGGAATAATAGAATATTATTAATTATATTATTATTTTATGATTATTATTATTAATTATTATTATCAATTATTAATATATTATAAATTGAATAAAGTATTAATTATTTATATCACTTATTATTTATTAATTATTACTATATTATTGAAATTGTCTATTATTGTTGAAGTATTGTATTTTTATATATTTTTTATTTTTTTATTCTGTTAATTATCTTTTATGTATTTTATGGTTTTATATTAATATTTATTTATTATTCTTTTAATTTTCATTTTAGATCTCCTCAGATATTTTTAACCTCAATTTTATTATATATTTTTTTATAATTTATTTTTAATTTTTAACTTATTTTTTTATATTTTCAAATATATGTTATTAGTTATTAACTAAAAGTTCTTGTATTTATTATGAGAGACCCTAAAAGCAGTAAAGCTAAGTAAATCAGTAAAGCCCTATTATTCACACTGTTGTTGGTAATATTTAGTTAGTACTATTGATATTACTTTGAGTTTTTTGACTATGTTTTAGAAGGTAATAACAACGTCAAATCTTAGCTTTATTTATTTTAATATCTCATAATTAAAGCAGTGATGAAAGTCAAGTAAATAATCCGCCCCTCGAGACTAGAAAAATTTTCGTATTCTACCTAAGATCTACGGAAGATGCGTCAATAAGGAATCGACTTTTAACCCTTAGTGTCGTACTTATGAGGGGTTCGTAAAAACATATGTTTATTAACAGACCGCCTAGAACAGTAAATAGCCAAAGATAAAAAACAGTATGACGATGAAATCGCACCCTTAAGAGGATTCACTTATTTGGATTATTACATGCATACTGTAATGTATTATATTGTATTTACTTACTTTCAAAGTAGTAAATATTAGTTAGGTAGTGCACTGTAAAATATTAAACTTTAATAATATATATTAATATAATTAATATATATATAATAATATATATTAATATATATTACTATTATTATATATATATATATTAGATATATTAATATATTAATATGTATATATATATATTATATATAATATATTAATATATATATATTAATTATTATATATATATTATATATATATAACTATATATATATATATATATGAAATCAGAAAGTTATGATATGAGGAGTCAATACCAACTTTGCATTAAAACTTGGCAGCATTCCTATTTCATCATCAAACATTTAACCAATGAACAGAGGATGCCTAGGACTGTAAAACATCCGTAATCTTATACATAGTTAATAGTTTAGTATACTTTTACAATTTAATTAGGCTTCTTCTTATTTAACAGTTATATAAATATTAGCGAGATTAAGAAACATTGATCAGTGTATTGTTAATTAATAGAGTAATAGTTATAAGTTTTAAGCTTAAGTTTAAGTATGAATTCGTCTGTTGGTATGAATGTATATAATTAACACTCAGATATTAATATCCTTATCATGAACACACGACATAACAATCTATTAACATTTATTTATACTTAAAGCTATATATATTTATTAAAGATGGATATAGGTCACATATACACGGCTGAAAAGTTTATATTTATACAAAAATTCTTAGTTACATTTCCATCATACAAAGATACCCATATTGTTCATTATATCGTTACATAACATTAATTAATGTATATTCATAATCAATTAGAATATAGTATATATACGCGTAAGATCTTTGCTAATGACAGCCATATTACAGCCATATACTAAACATGATTAGTTTAGGGTGAAAAAAACAAAGCATTATATGAGCATAAGAGTTTTATATGATATAATTAGAGTGACATTATTTCTGATTTTTCAGCCATATATATATAATTTACTGTATATTCACTGGGACATTATAGATTTGCAACATCTGTATGATAGGATTAAATATTTATTATTATTATAGCGTATGGATTAGGTGCATTTACGTGGAAATCCATATCATATAGTTTACTATTTTCGCGACACTCAGACGTAATAGGTTGAGTATATTTATATCTATCACTCTAATAAACACCCTATCCGGGATAGCCTGTTCAAGGCACAATATCCGAGGATAGTCTTCTTCGATATTTTTGTCTTCAGCGCACCTAAAGCGGTTTCTGCTAACGGTTATTCTCTCACCACCAACAACAACAAACCGCGAACTGCACACGAACGCAGCACGGGCACAAAAGAGACGAGAACGCGACATACGGTCAAGCCACCATAACACACGCCATTTCGCACGACACAAAAAAATCATCAGCGAATAGCAAGAATATCGCATGAGTCTTCACACGAGTACCACGTAAGCACTACATCCAGCAAGCATGCATAGTTAATTGCGAATCACGATAATAATATCTATTAGAATATATAGTGATGATAATGATATCATATGATTGTTTATCATTAAATGTCACATAATCCAATTAACGTATATATTATTATATGATATATATATATATATATATAATATTAATATATATATATATTAATAATAAAATAAGTATATATTATTATATATATATATAGTATATATTATATATATATATATATATACTATATATTGAATATAATATATATATATAGATATATATATATTGATATATACTATATATGTTAAATGACAATGTGATTATGTAAGGCTTAAATATAGTCATAATTATTAGAAATGGACTTGATAAAAATTTATATCTATAAGAATACATGTCACGAAGCGTAATACTAGGTGCCACCGATATGTAATAAAATACCAGAATACCATTGTTAAATAGCTCGCACGGAGCTGGTTTATTCTTCTTATATTCATCAGCGGATTGTGATTTATTATATATATTGATGAAAGTGTATTTTATAATACTTTATAACATTATAAGTTATTTAATTATCACAACATATAGTGATTAATGATCATATATTTAATAATATAAATTAACTATGTATACAATTATAGAGAATAATATTAATTTAGTCAGGAATATCTACCCTCAGGTAGGCTATATGATCAGGAGAATTTATAAAATTTATCGAATGAAATTGCATAGGAATCCCTTGAGACGTTACGGTCAAATTAGCTGTTGATCCCTAAGAACCATATCATGAGATATATTATGTACTGAGCAGTAGTAATCCAGTAAATAAGGTGTTATCCTTTTACCATATATAATTTTAACCATAGAGTATTAGAATATGATATTAGTAATAATTATATATAAGCGAGTTAAATTAAGCTAATATGAGAGTCAATTATAATACTAATAGTACGAAATAGCCAACACTTTTATGTAACTATAGGATCATAATTATGACACGTAA
This sequence comes from Trachelipus rathkii, assembly GCA_015478945.1. Taxonomy (NCBI): domain Eukaryota; kingdom Metazoa; phylum Arthropoda; class Malacostraca; order Isopoda; family Trachelipodidae; genus Trachelipus; species Trachelipus rathkii. Next base: position 35,071 of record JABUQX010137207.1, on the reverse strand, counting down.
GCATTTTAAATGACAAATTATGAGAAGCTTACTATGATAATACTGAGTTATACAGGACATAACTTTGGCACTATAAATCAATAATACATTTCTCATACATATCATCATTACATCATATCAGCTTAAGCAGCAGATAATATCTTATCAGAAACGTTATACTATATTCTCTTAATCAAATGTCAGTGTCAATGATTTACACACATTGACATAGGTAATTAATATTAACCAAAATCTTACTGAAATTAAACATTAAAAGCATAATCCTAATTATATATAATAATTATATATATTAAAATTATAGTACGTAATATTAATATATGATTAATTATATATGAATATATTAATATATTTTATTATATAAGATGATATACTATATGTTATATATATTAATAAATTATTATATATAGTTAATTATATAGATATTAGTAATATTTTAATAATATATATATAGTGATATATATTTAATATATATATATATATATTATATAATATATATATATATATATACTATAATATATATATATATATATAATATAATAGTAGTAAGAGAGTAAGAGATGATGAAGAGATGAGACGATGAAAGAGTAGAGTAGAACGTAATGAAGACGTAAGAGGATGAAGCAGTAAGTAGTAAGGTATGAATGATGAAGAGAGATAGTAGAGATGATAGTAAGTAAGGAGAGTGAGAGTGAATACTATATTAGGGTGTCATATCTCTAAATATATTGAGGTTATATCACATCTTAATTCTTTTTTAGTGATACAGAGCTGAGTAGTGAGAAAATCGTTTAACAATTGGAGATATGAAGAATATGTCTATCTTATACCTATAAACTTTTAATAACAACCATGAATTAAATAAATCAAAAGTTAATTTATGTTTTGGAATATAGCTTAGAAGGTCGGTTAACTAAGATTTTATGACCGAGTATATGTTGATAATAGAAATATTTACTACTAGTTTCTTTTAGCATTAAAGGATTAATTGCGCCAGATACGGATGTGTTGTAGAACACGGGCTAAGCACGAAACATATCTGGTGTCAAATGTTTTGGTATGTAGAAGTTTTTCTATCATTCATTTTAGTATAAAGGGACACATATTAGTGATTCATACATCAAAGGTGCAATTTAGCCAATTGAAAGAAGTTTAATATACCTGTTTAGGTTTATCGAAAGGAAGATAATATTTAAAAATTTGATCAATTCGCATAAAAAGGGATCTAGGATGCACTTTGTTGAGGGACGCGAGTGATTTCTTCAGGTTTCATCACGGACTATTTCATAGTTTAAAGTAATATAAATTAAATATAAGGAAAATCGTTGGTTTATGTTAAATAACTATTATACTTCTTATTTCACAAAACTTGAGAGAAAGGTTTGCTACACGCTGTTATAGCATTTTTGAGTAACTGTTTGGGTATTGGGTATTGGCAGTCTTGGTTGAGGAGATTTTACGAGATAATGTTGATGTTAAAAAGTATTGATTTGCTCCGTGTGTTCAGATTTGTTTGTAAAGTCTGATGAACGTAAGAAAGAATAATTTTAATTTTTTTTGTTTTAAACCACTCATTTTGAGATGTTGTATCCTCTTTGTTAAGAGAAAATATTATGTCAATTTTTTGCGCAAATAATGCTCTATATTCTTTGCAAAATGTAATCTAAATAAATTTCCATTTTTGAATATAAAGTATGTTACTTTGTTATAACACTTATAATGATATATATATTAATATATTATATATATATGTTAATAATTATATATTATTAAATAATATATATGATAATGTATATATATAATAATTATATATCTATATATGTAGTATAGTATATATATATTATATTATTATTAATATTATTAAATATAGTATATATATATATTAATATTAATATAATACTCAGTGGAGTGCGGGTAGCTTATGATACTCTAGTCGCTCACGCACAGAACAAGCGGACGCGCGGTAGGACGGGAAGAGAGCGAGGCGTTGAGACTTGATACGGAGCGAGTTACTGGATCAGGAGCGGTAATATATGTCGAGACAGCGGGCCGGCTGACGGTCAGTGAGCTCGTGATGCAGTTAGTAGCTCAAAGCATATTACTGACTATATTTAGTATGAAAGTCGAGAGAATCACCTCAAGTATATAATTGTGACGGCACAGTACAAGTGATCTAAAAAACGCCGAATATATAAAAAAATGATATCACGAAACTAATTAGATATTATATATATAGGTGACTTGAAAGGTTAACAGGTATGTGTAGGACATAACGTTGCGTTGGATAAGGTGAGTTATAACCAGAGTTAATGTTTAAAAATGGCATCTCCGGAAAGAGAGTTCGGATTTGTTGCATATGGGGTAATAGGACTTATGCGCCCAAAAAAATTTTGTAAACTCGCTAATAGTCATATAATGAGGAGGAAGAACACTCTTCAAAAAGTGTTGATAAATCAAAAAGAGTTCACAATATTCTTTAAGGTAATAGTTTCTTTATTAATAAAAATTTTAAATAACCCAATTGGTATTGAAATTTATTTGCTTGATAAAATTACGTGAAATTGACTTAATTTAAAATACGTTCAAGCTTTTTTGAAAATTTTTGAAAGTTACATTTAGACCTTAAAAGATTTGTATTATTATGGAAGCAAGTTTACTATGAAATTCGCTGGGAAAACTGAAAAATTGTTTTCCGAAAATAGACAAGAGTTTAATGAATGAATAAAGGAATTAATATCTTACACACTCGTAACGAAGAGTAATGTAGATTAATATCTTTTATAATATATTTGCTTATTCAGAAATATGAGAAAGTGAAATAAAAGATTGGGAATAAGAAATTAGTGAGTTAACTCCAGAATTTAACCCACATACTGCATGAACTTAATCTGCAAACTATAATGGATAGCCATAAAGCAATTAGATACAGTGATTATATAATATACTAATGATAATTATTACAGGGGAAATATATATAACTATATATAAATAAGTAAAATAATAATAGGGTATGATTAAAAGGTAAGTATAGATATATGATAGTAATACTAAGTTATATAGCTGATTTATTATAGAAATAGTATGTACTAAGTCACTGAAAACTTAAATTGTAAAAAATATATTGAATAATTTATATATTTATGTATCTAATAAATAAATAATTATTTATAAAATATTTGAGTTATCCATGCTATAGTACATATCCTTTATTAATTTATAAATTGAAATAAAAAGGAAACTATGAACAAATATAAGGTACTTATATATCAAAGCTAAAAGAAAGAATTAGGAGGAGCTTGGTGTATTAATATATGATAGTAATATATAAATTGTATGATCTATATAAAAAAATGTATTAATAATTTCTATTTTTGTACAGTTACGTTGTACAATAATTAAATAATTCCGCTAAATAATAGGGTTAAATAAAGGTGTATATAGTTATTATAAAATCCTAGGTAAAATTTTATTAATATAAGTATATAGTACTTATATAGGGTTTATGCTCAGAGTTTAAGTCATAGAGAGAAATAAGCGCTAAATAAAGGGTCTCAGGGATATAAGTAGAGGTTAAGTATTAATTAGATTAAAGCAGTATATCCATTATTAAACTATTAAATTTACTTAGATATAGACTGATAGTACTACGATATGATATATCGAAATGAAATGAGTTTTAAAAAGTGCTAAAAATCCTGAAATTTAGCTATAGGTTGCCAGATTTAACAGGAAAAAAGCGCTAAAAATGTTCATGAAAGTAGCTGAGTTGAAGAAAGTCGTTAAAAATATATACAAAAATGATGCTAAAAATGTCAAAAAAAGGTTAAAAAAAGGCTCAGGAAAGAACGTGAAATCATACCATAGCTGAATAGAATAAAGGGGGGTAGGGGGAGAACCCTGGGTGCTAGCATGGTGAAAGTAACAAAAAACATACACATACACCTGCACCCAAACATACACACCCCTAAAATAGCTGGCGAACGTATATGGAAGGAGTGGGCCCGGGGGCCGAACCTCCCTTAAAAACGCCAATAACATGAAAGAAGTGGCGGAAAGGTAGTTGAGTACTAAAAAGTTGCGCTAAAAATATAATATAGTAGTGGTTGTCCAGGTTGCCAAGATTTAGGCTACGAATCATCCTGGAATCTGCCAAGGGTTCCCTCGCCTATAGTCTACTTATATATATACTATATATATATATACACTATTTATATTATATAGTACTATTCGTATAGTAACTGTACTAGCTATAGTATATATATATATATTATATATAATATAGTAATATTATATATATAGTATATATGTAGTATAGTATATATACTATAACTTTTTATATCCGGTTGTATCTGTTTAGTATATAGTGAAATACTATATATATATGATTATTATATATTATATATATATATATATATATATATATATATAGTATATATAGTATAGAATATTATATATATAATATATATAATTATATATATAGTACTATATATATATATATGTTTTTCAGCATGAAATCCCCATAAAACAATATTGGCAACTGACTTTTACACAGCGCCATGCCGGTAACCACCTTACAAAATCAGAAAATGCCAATAATTACTTCATGCCGTCGTAACACAAAAACGGTCGATGCTAGAGAAAAACTAAAAACATATTTGGAATCCCCATTGAAAACTGAATAAAAAACAATAAAAAAATAAGAGGAAACAAAAAAAAACATTTTTTTGCAACATTGTGTTATTAATTACATCCTTAAATAAAATTAGTTAAAATAACAACTTACGCCTGGCAGCATAATATTAATTTAAAAATAAAGGCCAAACTATATATTAGGCTTGTTACCCATCAAAATATACGTTTTCTTTATATCATTTCTATATTTTCAAGTTAAATTTAAAAATCATGATTTCTATATATTTTTTGTTAATTAACTTAAAAAATAGTTTTTATATTTTTAAAAATTATTTCACAATCACTCACGAGCTGGAATGATACGGGAGCGGAGCCCCCCGTAGATTACCCTCGTGTTTCATGCATTTACGTTAGTAAATTATAAAAACAATAATTTTTTTCATTCCATAATTTTCGTAGACGGCATCTCATGTCTCGGAAATTTGTGGGAAAGCGAGAATTGTCGTCCACCAAAACCTATTTATTATTATTATTACTATTCTTTTTTTAATCGCACTTCATTTTATTTCTTATTTACTTTCATGCATTACAATCTTCAAAAATGTATTCCGTTTTCATGTAGCTATTGTAGTTTTTAAGTTACAGGTGTCACTAATCTGGAGGCTGACCATGGAAAAACTTTACATTAGGCGGATCGCGCCAGATTATCTTCGAAAACTACGACTTCGTACCAGGAAAGAGAAGAATATTTATTCAAGTTAAAAGTATTTAGAGAAGTATCTCCGGAAAATGAAAAAAAAAAAAAAATACTGATTTCTAAGGGGGCTCGGAGCCGGACGGGGAACAGAGGGAAAGAGAAGTTCCTCTCCGTCGTCCTCACCGGGAGTCGCGAGAGACCCGACCTCTTGCTATCTATGGCGGTTTCCCTTGGGTATTCCTTTAAGATTACAAAGAAAATAACTAACGTTACTTAAGTATTTATTTTATTTATTTATTTTACGTATATTAAAAAATAATTTTGGTAAGTTAATCCTAGTTTTCGAGATAGTCTTCGGTCGCGGCAAATTGTTTTTTAAACTAAAGGAATAACATAGGGTAAACCGCAAGGCAAGAGTCGGGGTCCCTCGGCCTCCCGGTGGACGAAGGGGGAAGAGTTGCCCCCTCTGTCCGCCGTCGCCTAGATGCCCCCTATAAATGGTAGCCTTTTTTTTTAAACATAGTACATTTTCCCGATACTGAATTTCATACGCTGATATCTAAAATATCTGATCAATGTTCCTGGTAACGAGTCGTAGTGTTTCGAGATAATCTAGCGGGCCGCTAATGTAAAGTTTGGCCGCTGACTAATATATATATATATATATATTATATAGTATATATATATATATATATAATATATATATAATATATTATATTATATATATATTATATATATATATATATATATATATAGTATATATCTATACTATATATAATATATATATTATAACATATATATAATATAGTATATATAGATATATATAATATATATATATATATAATATATAATATATAATATATATATATATATATTTTATATATATATAGTATAGTATATATATATAGTATATAGGTGGCCACCCCGCTCATTTAGGGGTAGTCCCGCTAGCGCACCTCCGGCACCTTGGGAAACGTAGTCTCAGCTAGCGCTCTCTCCGCACCCTATTCAGACGCATCAAACTTTGCCGGACTATCGCAAGTCCGCACGTCCCCCGCTAATACTAATAATGTGCGACTTCACAAAAGTTTTTAATATTAAATACTAAAATAGTATATATCCCTACAAAAATTTTATTTATAATATTATATGAACAAATTAAATGTAAAATATTTACAAAATCTCAAGATTTTCCTCTTCCTTCTCAATGTCGTCCTCTTCAAAGGACAAGAGATCCATATTACCTTTCAAAAAGATTAGCTGCTCAAAATTAAAAGCAGTTAATTAAGGCTGACCTAGGGAGAGGTGTATTATATTTTATGAACAAGTTCAACAAATTGTGCCTATGCTGAAAGGGAAAGATGTCCTTGGTGACAGGAGTGCTGGTGTTAGTTTTCGCTTCCAGCAGTCCATTGCAATATAATTTGAGGTACTCACCTAAATCCATTCTCTCTTCTGATAATGATTTATCTTATCCCGACTGTTCCACTCATAAAGAAAGGTCTATTTCGTTCAGACGTTTGTAGTATCACATGGAAAGCCTTCGGACGCCTGAGAGTCCCGATGCTAATGCTACGTATCAGGTCTAGGTATAGTATATATATATATATATACTATCCTTATATATGTTATATAGTCTATATATATAATAGTATATTATATATAGTATATATATATATATATATAATATAATATTATTATATATAATATATAATTATAATATAATATAATATATATACTATATATATAAATATACTATATATATATTAGTATATATTATACATTATATATAGTAGATAATTATATTATTGTACTAATATATAATATAGTATATATATAGTATATATATGTTATATATATATTTATATATTTATAGGTATATTATATATATACTAATCAATTCTGTGTAAAACCCAAAATATGATATAATATATAATCTGCTAATATATATATATATATATAATAGTTATATTTGTAGTATATATATATATATATGTTCTATATAGACACAAATTCGTATTATAGATATATATATATATATATAGTATATATATATATAGATTTTTATAATATTATAATATATATATATATATGATCAATATATATATAATTATGATATATATATATATATATATATATATATATATATAATATATATTATATATATATAATATATATAAGTATATATATAGTATATATATATAAATTTTGTATATATATATATTATATATATATATATGACATTTATAAGTGGTTGACTCCGGTAATAATTAGGTTAGGTTAGATTTAGGTTAGGTAGGTTAGGTTTAGATTAGGTTAGGTTACCCAAAAATTTAATGTACTTACCCTAAAATTATTAAAATAACGATACGTTAATTATTGATTTTCGCTCCGGGAGTCAACCCACTTTAAATAGCGCTATATATATATATATAGTATAATATATATATATATATATATATAATATATTATATATATATATATAGTATATATATATATATATATATATTATATATATATATATATATGTATATGGTATATTTATATATATATTATATATATATATAATATAGTATATATTTATAGTATATATAAATATTTATATATATATATATATATATATATATATATATATATATATATAATTATTATATATATATATAATATATATATAATATATATACTATATATATATATATATAAATATAGTATATAATATATATATTATATATTATATATATATATATATATTATTATATATTGAGTTTTACCACAGAATTTGATTTAGATATTGCCCTAGTTTATTATAGTAATAATATAATTAATTAAAGTTATAGATGAGGTAATAGCCATTCAGTCTATAAAATCAATTTAAATGTTATTTATTATATATGGTACCAATAAGGAAGGGGGTTGAGATTGGTTTTGGAATGTTTTAATTATTTAAAAACAGTAATAAGTCTTAGACCTAAAAGTATACGTTGTTATAAACCTTAAATAAAAAATTATATTTCTTTGTATTCTAACCAATAAGAATTCTTAATAAGTAAGCTATACTTTCATTTTTTCAAAAAGGTGCGGAACAAAAGAGCGGAACTTTTTTTGAACCGCACGTGGCAAGTCCGCTAATTTCCTGACGTCGCTCCGCACCTCCGCTAGTCCGCCACCTATTCTGGTAGTCCGCTCGGAGCGGACTAGCGGACTAGCGGACCAAAGAGCTTGAACCCCACCCTGATATATATATATTAATATATTATATAAGGTATATATATATATATATATATATTATATATATATATATATATATTATATATATATATATATATTATCTATATATATATATATATATATATGGTGATAAAATTTGGTATAAAAACCACAACTATCATCGATCCATAATCTGAAAAACTACAATATCTACTGGGAAAAGGAAATACATTGGTTGAAATCTCTGGCAAAATTTTATTTAGCGGAACTGGTAAAAAAAAAAAAAAATCAATATCTCAAAACTACAATAGCTTAAGGCGAAAAGGAATACATTTTTGGAATTTGTAAAATTTATTTGGAAAATGTAAGAAAAAAAAAAAATAATAAATAAAAATAATATTGGCTATTTTTTTTAGGAGCAGGGGGACATAGTATATATATAATATAAATATATATACATATATATATATATATATATATATATATATATAATATATATATATATAATATATATTATATAGTATATATCATATATATATATATATATTATATATATAATATATATTAATTATTTGTAAAGGTATTACACACGGAATGTAGGGGGCTCGAGCCGACGGGAAATACAGGGGGGGACGTTTTTCCATACCCCGTAGGGAAGGGAGGGGCGAAGGAACCCCGCGACACCCAAATACCAAAGAGCGGGGGTTCCGGAGACCCTCGCTCCCGGAGGGGGGGAATTAGTCCTACCGCCGTAGTTCCCCGGAAGGCCGAGAGACCCCGACTCCTGCCACGGTGGCGGTATACCCTTGGGTAGGTTCTTAGGTAAAAAAAAGCAATTTTGATAGAAGTCTATTTTTTTTAACGAATAAACCAATAAAAGGTCTCAAAATAGGCTTTCTAATCATATTACTAATAATTTTAACAATAATTTTTTTTAATTTTATTTTTTTTTACTATTTTCCTATCTAAAATTTTACCAGGATTCCAAAATGTATTTCTTTTCGCTGTAGATGTAAGTTTTTAAGATATATTATTTTTTTAATTTTTTATTTTTTTTTACTTTCCCGCACTAAAATTGGATGCCAGGCATTCCAGCAATTAATCCTTTTCCTGTAGCTATTGTAGTTTTTGAGGGATATGAGTTTGGCTTTAAACGAATTTCACATATATATAATATAGTATATATATATTATAGTATATATATATATATATATATATTATATATTATATACTATAGACGTATATATATATATATATATATATAGTATTATATTATATATATATTATATACTAGAGAGAGAGATAGAGAGAGAGAGAGAGAGAGAAGAGAGAGAGAGAGAGAGAGAGAGAGAGAGAGAGAGAGAGAGAGAGAGAGAGAGAGAGAGAGAGAGAGAGAGAGAGAGAGAGAGAGAGAGAAGCGAGGAGAGAGAGAGAGAAGGGGAGAAGAGAGAGAAAGAAAGATAGAGAGAGAGAGAGAGAGAGAGAGGAGAGAGAGAGAGAGAGAGAGAGAGAGAGAGAGAGATAGAGAGAGAAGAGAG
>JABUQX010137207.1:0-20000 GCA_015478945.1 Trachelipus rathkii | reverse complement strand
AAAACATCAATAAATCAAAAAAACATGATTTATTTTTTTAAAAAATCAAGTAAAAATCAGTTGATTTGTTTCATTTGATTTTTTTTCGTACCATCCCCTGATATTATATATATATATATATTCAATAATATATTATATATATCTAAGTATATATTAATATATATATATATATTATACTATATAATATATAGTATATATTATATATATATTATAATATTATATATAATATATATAAGCTATATATATTTATATATATATATAATATTATTTAATAAGTGACAGTTAGAAAGGATCGCAGAATACCATCTTAGAGTGTACCAATTCACCATAATAAGTTAAGAATGTAAGTAACTTTGTAATAATAATTAATGTGATTAATGAATGAGTAGATGGGATAATTAGGTGTGAAGCCAATGGCAGGGCGTAACTCAAGGTTAGTTGCGCCCCTACCGCGAACTTATTTTGTTGCGCCCTGCCTTTAGTAATGGACGTGGTGGATAGGAGTTTTTGGAAGCTTGAATGACAGAAAAAAAGTTTTCTTGTTCATTATGCAAAGAAAAATCACATTAGATTACAAAGAAGCGCAGTGATGTTTAAACAATGCAAAAGAGGTTTATAATTTCTCTTATATGATAAAAGAGATGCGCATTTTTAAAACATTTTACATTACCTGTTATTGGTAAAAGTAAAGCAGAAACTTACTAATAAACAATACAACGTTGTGTTCATTACATATTATCTTTGAAATTTAAATTAATAGTCTTCTAAATGTTCATTATAATGACCTTCGTCTCTTTGGATCACAAAATGTTCACACTAATTTCTCCAAGTTCCAGTGCGCGAGCCCGATCATATTCTATGCTAAGTACAAGCCATTCACTTAACCTTACGGTCGTCATGGTACTTCTTAAATACTTTTTATTAGCTTTAATTTTGAAAAAGATCTTTCAGCAGAAGTGATGAGTTACTGGGAGTGTAGAAAACATTATAAAGCTGGTAACACACGTCTGGGAAATAACTACAAGACAACATAGTTGGAGTTTTCATCAATCAAATATCTGTCACTTGTTTATTTTTGCCTGTTTTTTCTTTCTTATTTCCACTTGCCTACAACATTCCTGAAGAGCAGACACATTTGCCGTTAACTAAAGAATTTGTTCGACGTCGGCTTCAATATTGTTTTTGTAAAACTTGTCAGCAGACCCCATGAGCTCTTTATCTGTTTGTTTGTTCCGTAAGGGCTGTAGGGCTCCAAAAGCAAAACATCTGTTTCACCTTCCTTATACTCTGGTACCCCCGATTCACTTGGCCTATTAGTAAATAATGGCCTGTAAAAAAACGCTCAACCTGAAAATGTGCAAAAGGATCAATGAGTGCAACAGTCTCTAGAAACTCATCAAAGAAGGTTGTCACTTTTTGCTTTTGCGTTTAGTAGTGCAATGAAGTATCAATTTGCCAGGCTTCTTGCCATTTCCTGGGCCTCTTCCAACTAGCTTGGTAAACAACTCTCCCCGCACTGGTTTAGTTTGTGACACACCTTTCTAAAAGATTGGAAGCTTCATCCAGGGATTTGTCTGATTTTTGGAGTGTTTTAGAAGTGATGTTATAATACTTTCCAAAATTTGTGCTTTGAAACACAAACAATTAAATATGAAGTGAAAAGTAGACATTTGTCTTCCTAATGCTGTCGCCTCAACTACTTCAGAGCTGTTTGTTGAAGTTAGGATGGTTTTTGATAAACAGTTCAAAATATAAGTGAAATTAACTTTCATGGGGAGGTATTCAATATTGTTGGCTCGGGCACGCCCCAATTTTCACCCCCCAGAAAATGGACATAAAATTCGGAATTATCAACCGATTTTGATTTTGCCCTATAGACACCAAACTGTAGCTTTTTTTGGCCCTCTAAAACGTTGTTTTTTCCGGTGTTTTTCTGTGTTTGTAGTAATTTTTTTTTTTTCAAAGATATTTAAATTTTTCAGAACCCATGTTTTTGGACATTGTTCGTATCTACTTCCAGAATTTTTTTCGACATTTGAACTTCAAACTTGAAATATGCATAGATTGGTCCATTACCTATAATAGTTACAATTGAATTTTACGATTTTTTGAGTTTTGTGCTCAGCGTTGTCCAATTTCCAAACCAACTTTTGTTTAAGATTTTGAAAATGAAAAATTGCGAATATTTTTTTCTGTTCGTGCGAAGCGGATGTGGATGAAATTTCGGGCAATATCTACGCTCGGGGGAGAGGCACATTTTATACTTAGATAATTTTCTGTATATGTATTAGTTTTCGATTTGTTCTTGGAACAAATTTTCAAAAAAAATTTTTGGGAAAATTTTAAAAATTTTTCTTTTGAGTATAACAAAAAATTATTTAAGTAAAAAAGGTGTAATCTCTCCAACTATATCAAGCCCTGAAATTTTGATGGTTGCATCGGAATAATTAGAAAAATAAATATAATCTCATATTTCAAATTTTTGGGGAACAATTAACTTTTTGAAAAAAGTGAAATATCGAATATATTTTTTTTTCATACCTTATCCGATCAATCAAATTTCCGGGCTTGTACAGTTGGGCGAGATACATTTCTTTTACTTAAATAATTTTTTTCGTATACTCAAAGAAAATTTTTTAGGAAAAAATTTTCCAAAGAATTTTTTTTTTTTTTTTTAAATTTTTGAAGAGAACAATATGCCAAAACTAAATGCATATAAAAAAGAAATTATCTCAAGTATAAATGTGCTCTCTCCCCGCTACATATGCCGTTGAAATTTCATCCACTTCGCCCGAACGGGAAAAAAAACAATTATCGCAATTTTTCATTTCAAAAAATCCAAAAAGAAGTGGGTTTGGAAATTGGACCCACTGAGCACAAAATTCAAAAAATCGAACAAACTGTCTAATGTAACTATTGTACGCGTTCATGGACGGCCATCTATGCATTTTGAAGTTTGAAGTCATTTCGAAAAAATTCTGGAAGTTGATACGAAAAAATGTCAAAAACATGGGTTTTGAAAAAAATTTGAATATTTTGAAAAATTGTATCTACAGAGAAAGAAAAACACCGGAAAAACAACGTTTTAGAAGCCAAAAAAGAGCTACCATTTTGGTAGTTTAAAGGGTCAACGTCACCTGATTAATTCTCGAATTTTATGTCGCATTTTTAGGTGGGTGAAAATTGGGTTGTAGCCCGGGCCAATTATTTGGCCGTCCCAGCAAACGCAAGGCCGGAGACCATATAAATCTATCTATATATATATATATATATATACTAGTATATAGATATGTAATATCTATAGTATACATATATAATATATATATATGATAATATATATATAGTTAGTATATATGATATATATGATATAATATATTATATAGAGAAGAGAGAGAGAGAGAAGAAGAGAGAGAGAAGAAGAGGAGAGAGAGAGATGAGAGAGAGAGAGAGAAAGAACCCTGCTTTCATTATGGAGTTTTCATCGAAAAAGACTGCTCATCCCTCTTGCCCGTCGTGCGCCCTCTTGGCTCCTGCGCCTCCCCGCACCGCGGGGCTTGCGGGGGCGTTATTTACGCCACTGCACATGGGCCTACCTAACTGGTCCAGTCAACCAAAGCAATAATTAATAATAATAATAATTAAAAACCGCATTGGCCCCTCTAGATGTCCCCAGTCAATGCCATTATAATTAAAAAGAATAATTTATTATAGTTGAAAAAGAACAAGAGATGGTAGACTGTCCCAGCAACCATAATAGATTAAGAATAATAATTAAGGAGCTGCATGTAACCCGCTCTAGAATGTCACAGTCCAACCCATAATATATAAGAAATAATAATATCAGGAAGCCGCATGGTCCTATTTTAGACTGTCCCAGTCAACCAATAAAGAATTAAGTAATTAAGAAGCCCGCATTGGGGTTCCTTCTCAGACTGTCCGCAAGTCAACCTAGATAAATAATAAATAAGATAATACTTAAGAAGCCGGTATGGGCCTAGTCTATGTTGTCGCCTGTTTTAACCAAATAACTAATTAAATAATTAACAATAATAATTAGTAGGGAACCACATTGATCCTCTAGATTTGTCCCAGTCAACTCGAATAAAAAAGAATAATACTTTAAGAAGCCCGCATGGTCCTTTTTAGATTTTCCCAGGCATTTTCTATAAATATTAATAATTGGAAGATTTATAAATTGGCCCCTCTAGAATGTCCGCAGTCAACCCATCAATTTAAAGATTTAAGAAATAATTTTGATAATAAATAATTAATGTTTTTTATATTTTTTATTAATTTATAATTAAAAGCCAGCATGGGCCTACCTAGATGTCCCGCAGTCGACCAACCAACAAATTAATACAACATAGAAATAATAATTCAGAAGCCGCATGGGCCTATCTAGACTTTCCCAGACAACCCATAACAATTAATAATTAAGAAGAAATTATTCTTAATGATTAATTATTATGGGTTGACTGGGACAGTCTAGATAGGCCCAAACGACTTCTCAATTATTATTCTTATTTATTGAAACTGATATGGATTTGAGCTGGGACATTCTACTGGGGGACAATGCGGACTTTTTAATTATTTGTCTTAAATTATTGGTTGGTGACTGGGACAGTCAAGGTAGGCCCCATGTGCTTCTTAATTATGAAATACTCATTCATTATTTTAACATTAATTATTATTAAAAATTGTTCTTAATTCTTAATTTTTATGGGTTGGCTGGGACATTCTAGAGGGATCAATGCGACTTCTTAATTTTTAATTTTATTCGTCGACTGGGACAGTGTAAAAAGGACCATGCGGCTCTTTAAGTATTATTCTTATTTATATGAGTTGACTGGGACTATTCTATTGTATCATCTCTAATTATTATTTATTTAATTATTATATTATTGGTTTGACTGGGACAGTCTAGATAGCTCCATACGGCTTATCTAAGTTATTATTCTTTTTTATTATTTATTATGGGTTGACTAGGACATTCTAGAGGGGGCCAGTACGGTTTCTTAATTGTTAATTTTTATTGGTTGACTGGGACAGTCTAAATAGCACCATGCGGCTTCTTAAGTATTATTCTTATTTATTATGGGTTGACTGGGACATTCTTAATTATTTTTCTGAATAATAATTAAGAAGCTGCATTAACCTCTCTAGAATGTCCCAGTCACACCATAATAAATAAGAATCATACCTTAAGAAGCCTCATGATCCTTTTAGGTACTGTCCCAGTCAACCAATAAAAATTAATAATTAAGAAGTTCGCGCATTGGCCACTCTAGAAATGTCCGCAGTACCCATAATAGTAAATAGAATCTTAAGAACCGCATTTGCCTATCTAGACTGTCCGCAGTCAATCATCATAATATATATATCAGGAGCTATATATATATATATATATATATATAGTATATTTATAAGTATATATATTAGTAGTATAGTATTATATATATAATATACGTATATATATATGATATTTATATATATTATATAACAATTAAAAATAATAATTAAGAAACCGCATTGACGCCTCTAGAATATCCCAGTCAACTCATAAATAAGAAAAGAATAATACTTAACAAGCTCGCATGGTGTCTTTTTAACTGCGCCCAGTCACGCATAAAATTAATAATTAAGGGAAAGCCGTATTGGCCCCTCTAGAATGGTCCCTAGGACTATTAAAAAATAAATATCAAAATAATAAATAAGAATAATGCTTAAGACAGCCCAGCATGGGCCTATCTAGACTGTCCCAGTCAACCAATAATAATTAATAATTAAAAAATAAAAATTAATATAAGAAAGCCATATGACCCCTCTAGAATGTCCCAGTCAATTCATAAGAAATAAGAATAAATAAGAATGTTACTTAAGAAGCCGCATGGGCCTATCTAGACTGTCCCAGTCCAAAAAATAATAATTAATACTTAAAAATAATAAATTAAGAAGATCGCATTGCCCCTTCTAGAATGTCCCAGTTCAACTCATAATAAATAAGAATAATACTTGAAAAGCCGCCATGGTCTTTTTAAGACTGTCCCAGTCAACGCAATAAGAATTAATATTTGAGGAGCCGCATTGGCCCCTCCTAGAATGTCCCAGTAAAGCCAATCAATAAATAATAAATAAGAATAATACTTAAGAAAGCCGCACATGGGTCTATCTAGACAACTTCACGCCTATTCTTATCCTTAAATCAAAATCTACTTAATCGTTGCTTTACGTTTCGCCCTCTCCAGCATATCTATGTCTTTTTTAAAAAGGGTGCTAAAATTGTAGACAGTATTCAAATACTGGCCTAACATATCTCTTATACGAACATTATACAAAAAACAATATATATACAAAAGTCTGCATCTGGCACTAATTTTCAATTTTTAATCCCTATGGTATCCCTAACTCTTGGTTCAAATTTAACAAATGGAAAAACTGAAGCGGCAACGACTAAAGAATGTTACCAGACTTACGGGTTTACAAATGCAAATAGTTTTTTGAAAATTGAAAAAAATTATATAAAACTACATAATATATATAGTTTTATTTTATTTTTTTTTATTTCTATTGAAGTTAAATCACTTAAAATACAAAATATATATATATTATATTATATAGTGATATAATATATATATATTAATATATATGATATATATGATATATATATATATATATATATATATATATATATATATAATATATATATATATATATATATATTATATATATATATGTTTACAGATCTATTTTTTGTTAAATCAAAAAAATAAAGAAAAAATCAATTACCAATCCATAACTCATGATTTTTAATAAAAAAAATCAAGTAAAAAAAATCAGTTGATTTTTTTTCATTTTCATTTGATTGTTTTCGTGCCATCCCTGGGTACAACATAATATAATATATATAATATTAGTAGAATATATATATTTATATATATAATAATATATTATTATATACTATTATATATACATACGTATATATATATATATATATATATATATTTATAGTATAGTAGTATATATATTATTATATATATATATTTATATAATAATAATAATATAATAATAAATATATTATAATAATAATATAATATATAATGATAATATATAATATAATAATAATATAATAAAATAATAAAAAATAATAATATAATAAACATGAATAAAAATAGAAAAGTAAAATAATAATAATATATAATATAATAATAATAATAATAAGTATATAATAATAATAATAATATAATAAAAACTTCAAAATTACATTGCGAAACTTAACCTCGTCAAGTGGATAAGATGATCTGTGTTTATGTCTGTCGGATGACCTCATTTCAGCCTTTTTTATGTTTTTTAATTATTTTTAGCGCTAAATACTCTAAAGACTTTGTTGTTCAAGTATTTCTTTCCTTTACTTAGAGTTAGTTTAGGCTAGAGTTATTCTAAAACAATTGGCAAGATCATATAGTATTATATATAGCTATATAGATAATAATATATATATAGTATATATATATTATATATATATATATATTATATATATATATATATATATACTAAATATTATAGTTATATTATATATATATATATATATATATAAGATATAGTTATCATATATATACGGTAATATATATATATATATATATTATATATATATATAATATTATATATATATAGTATTATATGAAAATATATATGATTATATATATAATAGATATTATATATATAATACTATAGCTAATATAGTAAACTATTATTTCATTTTTAAAATTTAGTTGGCTTTTAAAAAGAATTATAGAAAATGGTTTTACCTCAGAGCTTACATCTACTCTGGAATATATTACATATTTTACTTTTTAAATTTAAGTTTGTTATTTAATTTTTTCCTTATTAATTTGGAGATATTGTAAATTTTAGCGTTATAAATGTATCTTTTTAAATAAAATTGCCAAGTTTAGATTGTATTATAAGACTTTTGTTTTCCAAAAAAAAAAAAAAAAAAGAAACTGTCAAATATATATGTACAAAGTTAACGTGAAAATAAGTTTTCTGCTTTAAATTACGTATTTCTATTTTTGCTTATAGGAACAGAAAGGCAGTTTGCTTTTAAGCTTTTTCATTAGTATTTAACATTGTAATATATACTAATAATTTTGCTCAGTAATGTAATGTTAGTTTTGTATTGTTTTTTATAACATCATTGGTATCTGATTATTAAAAACATCTAGTAATTTTTAGGTAAATTGGGTAATCTCCGATGTTCTCATTTTGTTACTCCTAATGGGAGGGCACCTTGTCTCACCCTTATTTGGGGGGAAAATGATAAAGTTCGGTTGAGCACTAAAAATTGTATGATGTGCAGGAAGTTAATAAAACATAAGTTTAAAAAAATGTTATTAGACAGTAGATCAGAAGTTTTTCTGTATAAGGTAAAAGATGTTTTCAAAAAAAATATTCGATTCAATCCAAAAACTGAGTTTTATTATACCTACGAGAGAGATAAAACCTTCCCAGGGAAAGAAAGAACATACAGCCGGGGGAACCAGCGAAGTGGAGAAGACACGCGTAAAAGGAGCCAGTCATGAAATATAAGGCCCTCGTCGACACAACTAAAAGCCCTGTTAGTCGGGAAGAACTACCAGCGCTCCTGCCTACAAAGAGGCCGAGCTTCTTTCTGCGTACAAAGAGGCTCTTTCCTGCCTACCAAGAGGCAGCTCTCTCTCTCTCTCTCTCTCTCTCTGTCTCTCTCTCTCCCTCTCTCTCTCTCCTACCAAAGAGGCAGACCACCTTCAACGGGCCATAATAGAAGTTGCCTCTTCCCAGGGACTACAGAATTAGTGACCATGGAAGTTGAACACCACCTCTCTTCAGCAGCTATTCCTGGCAAGCCGACGTCTTTCTCCTAGGGTGCAGCAAGCAGCAGACTCTCTCCTTCAGTGACGCAGGAAGAAATAGTGCCTTCTGACGACGAATAACCACAGCTCCCACCAGAAGAAGGTGAGACCATAGCCGGGATCAAGGTAAAACCTCCCGTGTTTTCTGAGACTTCCGTTCCAACCTGTTTCAGAGTTTTAGAGGCACAGTTTCACCTTAGAAAACTTACTTCGGAGAAGACGAGGTACTTCCAACGCTTTCTCCCAGCTCCCACAGATGTCCGTGGATCGTATCTCCTCTGCAGAACTCGATGCTCAAGTGTACACTCTGCTGAAGACGGCAGTCTTTACCACCAACGAGACAAGCAAGACTGAATTATTCAACGAACTTGTCTAAACGAGCTTACAGTGGTAAGCCTTCTATTCATCTGTGAGAAATGCTTCTCTATGATACCAAATTGAAAATTGGAGAAGACATCATCCGAATAGTTTTTGAAGACTCTTCCAATCAACATTCGACCAACTGTAGCTGCGCAAAAAGCACTTAGCCCTTGAGGAAATTGGAGAGTCAGCTAACGATCTAGTAGTTTTTTAGTATCGTGCCGTTCTCCCTAGTTATGGATGTGTCCGCAAGCCAACGACTACATCCAATCAACTACTTCAGCCAGAAGCACGCAGCAACGAAGCAACCATCAACGTTACAGGAATACCATCGAACTTTGTCCATTATAGTCGAGAGCCAAACCTCACGTCCTTAAGAGGGCTCACATTTAAGACTACTTTCGGCCCAACAGGCAAGGACATTGCAGGCGCTTGGAGCAAAGTGAGCCCGGATTAAGAATCTAACTTTCAGGGGCAGCCGCTCGTCTCGTCCACTCTTCTAGAGCTTCTTCTCCTGCCCCAACGACATCAGAAATCTAGAAGAGCGAGCTGATTGCGTGCGATCTAATTAGGTTCGCAAACTAACCATACAATCACAATATTGCAGCTAGAGATATTCTCTTTCCTGCTAGAAGACACTGGCGCCCTCTGTCTTGAGCCACGTACTTCAAATGTAGCCAACTGATGTCCCTGATCTTTCTAATGAATCAAAATTGTCCTGGCGCCAATGGCTCATCAAATGTCATAATGAAATAGCGACATATATATAACGATCAAGAAAGCTTTTCGTCGAGAGATTTAAATTGGACTTTTCATCACTCGCTGCATCGGGCGGATGCGCCCGATATTGGGTAATGACGTTTTCTACACTCATGTACAACTTAATCATCGATTGTGGGGAAAAATAATGAAAGACAAAATAGAAGTCTCTTCTTCCGAGAAGTTCCCTCCTTACGAATCAACGTTACTCAATTGAAGGACTTAACATCTCATCTTTGCTTCTAGGAAGTTTCCTTTAGTTAACTTTGTCATGTTCACTTGAGAACATTCAATTTAAGTATCCACAGACTTGTTCCTGGACATAGAGCTAGAGCATCCTCGGCCTCCCGTGTTTGCAAGACCTCGCAGTTCTTCTATAAAGATAAAACTAAAAAGGCGGCAAAAAGCAGAATTCGACAGCTCTTTGAAGAAACCATTTCCAAGTCTCCTTGATTACCCGCTCCATCTGGTGCCAAAAAAAAACAGGAACGCTGGAGGGCCTTTGTGGTGATTACATATGCTTTGAGCGATTACTAAAAGGGGAGATGGATATCCAACTCTTTACTCACACTTCAAAGTATCTCCAAGCAACGTCTACATGGTTCGCTCATTCCAGCAATAATAGACGTTCGAAAACATGCCATCAAATTCAAAATATCCACCGGAAGACAATCGAAAACGACTGCCATTAGCGACTCCTTTAGGCCTGTTTTGAATACGTTTCTGTGCCGTTGTTTGGTTTGAAAAAATTGCTGTGCCTACATTTCAACGCATAATGGACTATTTTTCGACATCTACCGTTTATTTACGTCTGCCCAAATGACTTGGTAATTTTTTCATCAACTCCTGAGCAACATGAAAAATATCTTTTTGGACAGTTTTCAAGCTTCTTCAGAGAAAAATTACTTCAAAATCTACTTTAGAAAAAATTTCAAATTTTACAAGTCATCTCTCAACTAATTGAAATCAATATTTCTCAGATAGACTTTCTCTCCAGTAAAAGATGTCAGAAATTTCTCAAGTACCCTCTTCCTGAATTGCAGCAGCACCGTAAGAAGATTTTGGATGATATAGGATCTATCGCGTTTTATCCCTGTTCTTGTAAAACTCTCTTTCCTTTCAGAAAAAGAAAGCACCATCCAAAGATAAGGTCCCTTACGTCGACGCAGAAGTAGAATCCTTCATGGAATACAAGAATCAAATCTACAAACGCCACGACTCTTCAAATTCCTTTGTACAAGATGCATACCATCATCAACTCAGGAAGAGCCAGCACTTCTATAGGAGGCAGGCTTTCATCAGATGAGAGTATGGGCAGCCATAACCTAAGATTTCTATCAGCAAAAAACATCAGAAAACAGCAAAGAATGATTGTTTCAGGTTTCTGGAAAGGTTAGTAACAAGAGAAATATAACTTTTTGTAATATATTGCATATTTTACTTTATAATTAAGTTTGTTATCGAATTTTGTAACATATGATTAATATAATATTTATTTTACTATATTAAAGATTTTGTATATAAAATGTGTTAATTAAACTATTACTTTGTTTTTAAAAAATAATATATTAAACAACTTAACGTAAAAAAAAATGTTTTCTGTTTAAAATTACGTATTTCTATTTTTGCTCTCTTTTTTTAGAAAATTTGTTTTTTAAGCTTTTCATAACTGATATTTAAACATCATGCTAATATATGAACTAATATAAATGAACATGCTAAATAGTGATATGTTTTTTATAATTATTTTGTATTATATTGATCTGATTTATTAAAAAACTAGTATTTTGAGGTAAATTGTAATTCCTTTAATCCGTTTACACGTTTCTAATACTAAATCCCCCCCCCAATTCTTACCCTCAATTAAGGAAACATAAAATGCGTTGACTTAAAAAATTTAATGTTGCAGAGTTAATAATAAAAGTTTAAAAAAAAAATGTATCTAAGCATAGCGTTAGGTCAGCGAGATTCGTAGTAAAGTTAAAGATGTTATTCAATAAAGATAATTCCATTCATCCAAAAAAACTTAAGTATATTATACTACGAGAGATACTTCAGAGAACAACTACAGCAACAGCGAAGTGGAAAACAGGAAAGAATAACTACAAGCCCTGGTTATGTCGGGAAAGAACTCCAGCGCTCCTGCCAAAAAAAGCTCTGCTCCTCTCTCTACTCTCTCTCTCTCTCCCTCCTCTCTCTCCATCCTCTCTCTCTCTCTCTCCTCTCTCTCTCTTCTCTCTCTCTCTCTCTCGACTCTCTCTCTCTCCCTAACCAAAGAGCAGACCACTTCCACCGCGATCAGACAGAGTAAGCCTCTTCCCAAGGACTAAACTAATACTAATAAATATATAAATATTAATATATATTATAATATATTATAATTAATATATATATTATATGGAATTATATATATATTAATATATATATAAATATATATATATATAAAGATAGTAATATATATTATATATATATATATATATATATAGTGAGCCAAAAAGACGATTAGTATATCCCGTACATAGTATGTATCTAAAAACTATTAATGTACAGTAAAAACGGAATACATTGGTGAAATGCTGGTCCAATTTTAGCACGCGAAAAATGTAAAAAAAAAAAAAAAAAAAAAAAGAAAAAAAAAAAATTATATCCTCTAAAAACACAATAGCTACAGCGAAAGGTAATACATTTTTGAATCCTGGATAAAAGTTGCCACATAGGAAAAATGCCTTTATATACGCACACTAGGAGAGAGAGTAGGCTCGACCCGAACGAGGAACACAGGGAGGACGATTTGCCATACCACCATGGGGAGGGGCGGAGGAACCCCGCGTGATACCCAAATACCAAAGAGCGGGTTCCGGAGACCCTCCCCGGAGGGATATAGTCACTACCCTAGTCCCGGAAGCCGAGAGACCGACTCCTCCATCGGCGTTACCCTTTGTATATCTTAGTGAAAAATAAAAAGCAAAATTTATAGAAAGATCTATTTATTTTAACGAGAAACTATTTATATTTATAACGAGAAACAATGAAGTCTCTAAATAGGCTCTTTAATCATTACTATAATTATTAACAATAATTTTTTTTTTTTTTTTTTTTTTTTAACACTTTCCTATCCAAAATTTACCAGGATATCCAAATGTATTCACTTTCGCTGTAGCTAGTGTAGTTTTAAGGAAAATAATATATATTTTTTATTTTTTTTTTTTTTTTTACATTTCCGTTACAAAAATTCACCAGAGCATTAGCCACCAAGACTGTATCCCGTTTTTTACTGGTAGCATATAAGAGTTTTTAAGATACTATGACGGTATACTAAAACGAATACCAAGTATAAAAGATAAATAATAGTAATATATATGTATATATAGTATATAATATATATAATTAATAATATAATAATATATATTATTATTATATATGAATATAATAATATATAGTAATATAATATATAATTATATATGATATAATATATATTAAAAGAGAGAGAGAGAAAGGTATTAAAAAAATTTTTTAAATTCTTTCTTTACATTTTTCGACTGAACGAAAAGTTTCGTTCCGGTGGATTCTCGTTATTTTTGCTCGTACAGCAAGTAATATAATTCTAGCCGGCCCTATAATATTATTCTATAAATATGAAATCTATGTACGCCCATAAATATTAAAAATATATACTACATTAAGAACAGAGTAGTAAGGCAGAAAATTTCCACTAAATTGAATGATTAAGATATATAATATGCTAATTCTTTATCAAATTATTTTAAATAAATCAGTTTCTTTTTTTCACTTCAATAAATATGTAATAGTTTATAGTAGTTACTTTACATATTATCAGTATAATATTTTATTCTCACATAAAAACTTACTATAAAAAAATGATTTAGAAAATAAAGAAACATTTTATAATGAGAGCAAAAACTACAGCCCCACATACCCTAATGTATAGCGCCCAACTATAATAGTATATAATATATATAGATATAAATATATGAGATAATATATATATATATATAATATATAACTTAAGACAAGTATATAATATATAATATATACTATATTAATAATTAAAGATATATATATAACGTATATATAATAACCTAAATATTATATAATACGAACCCAATTTGCTTTAATAAGTATGTAATAACATTACAGTCCTATATTTCCCTTTCTGTCTACATCATATGCCAAAATCAAAATCCATCAGACAATCTTAGAGCATCACCTATATATCAAATATGCCTGCGCTGTCACGAGTCCTGCCATGTCGTAGAAACGAGCTAAGAGAACGTGGTAGTAGGTATGCTGCCCAACTACCACTATATCTTTTTTCCAGAAACTAATAGCATCCTCGTGAAAGGATGTGATCGCCTAAATGGGCTTCTATCTCGCGAAATTGTATGAATCTCATGAGTACAAGAATGTCAGTAGAAAAATGATGAAGGATAAAGAAAAAAAGTATTGCATCTATTTAGACGGGCTTTTATAATATTGGTGATGAATAACAAAATGAATTTTTTTTGAAAGATGAGTGGCATACGAGAGAACTCAAAAGGAAGGTATGTGTAGTGCTGTTGGAATGTGAAAGAGGTATGAGAGGGAAATAAAAAAAATGTCTGCAATACTATAGTACATATTTAACAAGACAGCTGCGGTTTCCGAAAAAAACGTTTTTTTCATGAAAAAAAAACACACCTCGGACATTTCGGAATAATTTGTTCAAGGTTTTTCAATTACTCGAGCAACTTCAATCTTTCTTTCAATAAATATACTATAAAATTTATAAAAATACATTCTTATATGGTCTCCTGCGGTGACCAAGCAAGCCTTTGCAGGAAGTCCCTAAATTTTGTGATCAAAAAATTTTTTTGGGTTTATCCATATTTTATATTTATATATTCTGAATTTTGATATATCATTAATATATCTAGTCATAGCTTTCATTAAGTTTACTACTAGCCCAATTTTTACTTAAAAAGTATCCCCTAAAGAAGAATACTCAAATATAAAATGACCCATCAAAAAGTATGTACTTATTTTTAAGAAATAAAAGTGCAAAGGCCCTCGCATAAATAGTATAACTTTGTTGTGTAAGACTATGCAAAAACTAAATTATTATCGCCCATATCTAGATACTAGAAAATTCAATAAAATTGTTCAATCGTGAGAGAGATGATTTGGTAAGGCAGGGCAAAAGCTAGGCTTAAGATCCTGTACTGCCCCATGAACTCCTTCACCACTGTCATTCTCACACGAACTTCATAGATCTGAAGGATATCAGACTTATCAAGATCATATCAAATTAGAAATTGGCGGATCTGCTATGAGCCAGTGATAATTGAGCTTGACGAAGTAGTCAACAGCTAACAGATAGTCTTCTCAGTAAGTGACTGGTGTCTGGGAGGAGTAGGACTAGGATTAAGTAATCAAAAGTTGATATCTAGAAGCCAAAATATTTTAATTTAAGTCATTCACTCATCCTCCATTTTTACAATACTATAATTTACATTTCTAATATTGATATTCATTTGCAAATCATTTAAGTCACTTTTGAGTTTTTCATTCAACTAGAGTTGGGAAAGGAAAAAAACATGCTCGTTTTTTTCGAAAAAAAACGTTTTTTCATGAAAAAAACAGGATTTGAAAAAAAAACAAGTAAAATTTGTTTTTTTTTTTTGCCAAAAGTTGTGAATTCATTTTAAAAATTATTATATGATAAATAGGAATTATTTACTTTCATCAAGCACTACACATTTTTTGTATCAAGAATTTTTGTAACCTTAAATATGATTTGTGTTAAATTTTATGGTTTTCACAAATATTTTTTATATTTTATCTCAATTTTGATATTCGAATAATATCTTCTTTTGTCCTTCATTAAGTTTTCTACATAAACGTTTCAGCTTCAAAAAGTAACACATTTTTAATCATAATATTATTAAATCATCATGTGAGAAAGCCACATGCAAAAAGTCGTGTTGACTGTACTTTTTAAAGAAAATAAAAAAAGGTGCAAAGAGCCCCCATTAAAATAATAACTGTTAACAGACGCAGAGCTTGATAAAAATGCAGCAATTAGATATTTATGCTTCATAAATGCTAGATAGGAAATTCTAAAATTAATGCCAAACTGAGAAAGAGATATTATCTAAGCAGCTAAGACTAGATTCCTGTACTGCACCGCGCTCCTTCAACCACTTCATTCTCAACACGATCCTTTCATACACTGAGAGATAATCATGACTTTATAAAGTTATATCAAAATTAAATGTGGCTGATCCGGCTGATGAGCCCATGATAATGAGCTTAGACAGTATTCCACAGCCACATAGTTCAAAGATCACGTAGACTGGGGTCGGGGAGTGAAAGGACTAGTGATCAGGCAATCAAAAAGTTATAATTCCAAAGCCAAATAAAATTTAGTCATCATCATCTCTTCATTTACAATTTAAGAATATAATTTTAATTTCAAATTTTATATTTCCACGCACAGTAAGTCACTTTCTTGATTTTGTCATTCAGACTCATACTATATAAAGAATAATAAAATCAAGATTAAAAGTAAATATATAAAATGAATAATAAATGAATGCAAATAATAAAATTGCATAGTTAAATTTAGTAATAGAAGCCTACAAACAAGCAAGTCGCAGTCATACAAACCCTACTGAAATTGCTAACCGAAAAACAATTGATTAAAATATACTTGTAGTTTATTAACAAATACAAGGATATAATTATAGTTTAATAATCTTCAATCCTATAAATATTAATGAAAAATTGAAATACTCAAGTGAATATCATATTCCTAACTTAAATTTTAAAATACATTAATGAAAAAAATACTTGAAAAAAACGAAAAAAAAACATGAAAAACATGTTTTTCATGAAAAAAACACCGATTTGAAAAAAAACGTTTTTTCCCCAACCCTAATTCAGACTCATTCCATACTCAGAATATAATAAGACTATTAGATTATTTAAAAGTTACAATAAAATCATTATATATTATACAAATAAGTCAACACCATACATGCAGGTAAACTACTAAGTCTAGATCCTTACAAACAACTAGTCATCTGCAGGCCACACCCTCTCCATTAATAGTATACAAAACAGACTTCCATAAAACTTATTGAAAAGAGAAAAGTAATAAACTCTAAAACTTATTATATAAATCATAATGGAATATTTGTTTAATTTCAATATCTTTATATATTTAAAAATGAAGATAAGAGCCATTCATATGCAGATGCTAATGTTTTTGGCAAATACACCTGTTTGTAAAGTAGTGTATATGCTATGAAGCAGACCGGGACAAGCAAATACTAAAAAAACATTGAAAATACAATTTTCAACCTTCAAAAAACCTCTTTTCCCCAACCCTAATTCTGATGAGGTGAATCTGTGGTAGAAGAATGCCTATATGTGTCAGTAAATGTACGAATACTAGATTCTAATACCAAAAAGGTGAAAATTTGTCTAAAAAGGTTAAAAAATATGAATAATCCTCCGTCGTGAGAACTCAAGATTGTTCAACCACCAAACGTTTTTACAATCACATAAATCTAAGTGTTGGCTCAAAATATGCTGACAGTTTTTGTTATTTGGTTTTATTTGTTTTTATTCGGTTATATATATGTGTTTTTGTTATTTTATTCAACCTATACTTTAATTTCACCTCATACCATCTACTAAGAAGTATTCTAATATATTTAAACCGTTAATAAATATAATATAGAAATCATAGGGAAATAATATAATTTAAATTAAGGATAGCATACTAAAAATATTTTAAAATAGCATGTAATACTATTTAATTGCACTATGATTGAAACATCTCATAAAAATAATTTAACATCGCATTAAAACAGATGATGCCATTCCTATTTACTGAATATAGAAAAATCATAAGATATACAAGTAAAAGACCACTCTGTCTTAAAGTAAAATGCATTCACTGAGTGGCCATAATGGTTCAAGAAAGACAACACATACCGAATAGAAAAAAAATTCAGAAGATAAGATACATAAAAATTGAAATTACGGGAACAAACATTCCATGAAGAGCGCACAACAAGAAAGAGAACAAGCTAAAGAAAGCAAATTGCTAACAAAGACAAAAAAAGACACAACAAAAAGTAACAGCCTTCAGATGACACCTTTGTTCTTATTGCACAATGAGTCAAATCTCAATTTATGTTCAGAATTGCCAATGTTAAAGACAATAAAGTTCATCCATTATGCGCGTCCCGTACGACGGCCCTATACAATGTAGAGAGATATTTAGACTGTACTAAAAACGATAGCCAATATATAAATAAATGAAATAATTAATATATAATGATATAATATATATTAATATAATATATATATATATAAATAATATATATATATAGTATAGAATTATATAAAATATATATCAAATATATATATTAATATATTAATACTTAACAGTAGTAACACATTTTGAGACCGAAAATTTTCTAACTTCAAAAAAACTCTAAGTTCAAAAAAAGTTAAGAATATAAAATTAAGTCTTTTAAGAAAATTCTGTAATGCAGAAGCTTCTGAATTTCCAGAAGACTTCCAACAACAATTTTCTGTTAAAAAACCTACTAAACTTAACTTTCTAACTATAGAATCTCGATGTATGAATTGGAAAAATTTTGTCCAAAATGGTGGATCAGAGTACATATAAGTATTACATCATATTATATAATAAGAATTATAATAATATAATATAATATATATATAATAATATATATAGATAATTATATAAATAATATTATAAATTATATATAATATATAATATATATATATAAAATATTATATAATATAATAAAATAATATAATAATAAATATATAAATAATACCTAACAATATGGTAAATTATTTAATATTTTATTATAATTTTTTTTTGTTCAATCCATTTTTTCCTTACCAAAATAATGGAAGTCTTAAAATTTAATATTTAGAAAACTTATTTAAATTTTGCATGCGTTAATATCATCCCTGTAAATTCAGAAAACCACCATCGTTTTGTAGAGATCTTACATCTGTTGTAACAGGCGGTGAGCCAAAATGTTGACCAGCGTGAAGAGCAAAAACTTTATTCACTATATTAGAGGTAACTTTTTAATCAATCTCCAAATATTGGATAATTCTTATACCAATATTTCAGTAGAAAGTATTTGTTAGGGGATACATATTAGAAGGACATATTGGCTTATCCTGCTTTTCTGTTGAGAGATAAGTAATATTCACATGAAAGAACTTCAAAAAATATGTGTTTAAAAAAATCGAAGAAATTTCCATTTTCGTAGGTGTATATTTAAAAGAAGGAAATAATAATAAACATATAAAATATTCACTTGTTGTGTGATGATACAAACTAAAGTAGGGTTTAACTTATGAATGATATTGAGTTTGTAAAATATTTTAAAAAGATTACAGAGGTGTCCAAAGAATCAATTTAATCGAGAAAATCGGTAAAACTTTGAACCTGTAATATCTCTGAGGGGTAAAGTGCATAAAATCTGAAATTTTCACAATGATGACTATACCAATAAATTTCCTTCACTGCAATATTTTACTTTGGTATTTCTGTTTTAAAAATACAGCATTTCAAAAATGCCCCCCAAAATTTTTTTTTTAAAAGTTGTTATATAGATAGCAACTAGCACTAGTCTAATATAAATAACCTAATATGTTAAAGGTGCTAAAATTATTATTATAGAAATAATATTTATAGAAATTATAAAATTTATTACAGAAATACTTTATTTTCAATTTTTATTTAGCATAAAACAAATGAAAATAAAATATCATAATTTTTTGGGAAAATTCACGTTTTTGGGAAATGTCAATTAAAAATAACTAGAACTTGTGTTGGCTATCCAAAGTAAATGAATAAGTATGAAAAGTCTACGTTTAACAGTAAAAGTATAAATAAAAATAGTGTAGTGGAAGAAGAAACATAGACCATGA
>JABUQX010137206.1:0-10239 GCA_015478945.1 Trachelipus rathkii | reverse complement strand
GATGTGCTCATTCTGTGATAGATACGACTAAATTTGAAAAGACTGGGGGCGTTTACAAAATTCCTTGTGGATTTTGTAAAAATTCATATTTCGGTGAAACGTTGAAGACCCTGAAGGTCCGATTAGAACAACATAGGGTGAGGTTAGAAGAGGAAATGACCAAAATACCATTTTTAGACATCTATCACAGAATAAGCACGTTTGGGAAGGTGCAACTTTTTTGTTTAATTTCAAAGGATAAAAATCTAAATCAATTATTAGAATCTTTTTTCAACTAAATCATTTTTCAATATTTCGGAAGGATTCTTTAATTTGGACCTAATAACAGAAATTTTATATCTGAAAAATTAAATATTTATCATCAAATAATTTATTGGGTGAAGTAATTTTATGTTGCCATCTGCTAATTTGCTAGCATTTTTACTATTTCATATTTTAATTTTATTATTTATTTTGTCAAAGTGTTTTATTTATTTAAGTTCTGAGGAGAGACGTTGTACTAGTCTCGAAACGTAAACAACTGTTTAATTTTTATATTTGATTTCTGTATTTAGTTCTTAAGTCAGTTTCATTGAAACTTTCTTTCTTTAAGAGTTTGAGCTGTTTCAGCTCTCACAAAGATTTGCACATATGTATATATATATATATATTTTTATATATATATATATATAATAACAATATATATATATATATGTAACTAACTATATATATATATGCTCTTACCTCTTATATATATATATATATATATATATATATATATATATATATATATATGTATATATATATATATATATATATATATATCATATAACATATATAATATATATATATATATATGTAATATATGTATCAATAATATTTATATATATAATATATATATAATAATATATATATCTTTATATATATATATAATAATATATTACTTATATCATATATATATATATATTATATATATAATAATATGTATATATATATATGTATCTACTATATACTCTATATATATATTATATATATATATATATATTTATATATATATATATATATATATATATATACTACCTATACTATATATATATATAAATATATACATATTTATATATATATATATATATATATATATACTTATACGTTTTACACTATATATATATATAACTTTTATATATATATATATTTATATACTATATATATATGTATATATATAACATATATATATATAAACAATAATATATATATATATATATATATATATATATATATATATATATGCTATATATATATATATACATATATATATGCGTGGACGCAGCCATAACCAAATTGTAATCGGATTGCCATTATCAAGAATATCGATATATCGAATATCAATATTTTTCTGGCGATAATATCGAGAAGGCGATATGTGATATTTTTTAAACATCGATATATCGATTTATCGATATTTTTTAGATATCGGGCATCCCTAGTAGGAAGGGAAGGTGAGCTTTATTTATCTTATCTATAAATATTCCACTTCGATTTTCATACTTTTTCATATATTTTACGATCATGGTAAGATTTTGAGTTTTGATTATGACAAATTTTGCAAAACATGGATAAGGATCAGACATATCACTCTCCTGAAAATTTTAATTTTAAAATAAGTAACAATTAACTATGTCATGCTTCCTGTAGTAAACAAGATTAGTATTTACTATTTAGTAAACATTAGGTTTGGATTTGAGTTGGCCATACGCTGGGTGGTGATATTAAATACCTCAAGTCATCATCCAATTGCTATAAGTTTCAAAAGTGTTATTGAATCACTAACTTAAGGAAATATAAAATACGCTTATGTTCTTTATTTAACATTTAAATAATAGTGTATTCATCAAATGTATTAATACTTATTTTTCATTCATCTAGTTTTTAAATAAATGAATATTGATTACGCTTTTTCTATTGCCTTAACTCATTCAGAGGAAGTCAGAGTGCTGTACATCTTCTGAAAGCCACTTATCGTTCGTACGTTGTGGTATACTCACGGTTTTAAGTCTGATGATATGGTAAGCGTAGCTGCAGTTTTTCCAAACCGTGTGTTGCCTCAGCTCCCTCCCTAGCCGTATTTTCTTCAGTGTTGACAACTGCAGTCTGAGTAATAATCATGACCCACTCCTGAATTTAAACTCTTAATATGGGGGACAGACTGATTCCAGATGTACATTCGATCCTATCACTGATTTGTATGCAAAGAATTTCCCGAAACTTTTCGTACCGGTATTCTTCAACCTTTTCATTCGAGAAATAAATAAATCGATTTTACTGTATGTTATCCAATTTCAATAATCGAGGCACTTGTCCGAGAATCTTTCATTAATTTTTTTTTTACGTCTCCTTTGATGGTCAAAGACCGGAGGCTTACCAAATTCCATCGGAGTTGGGGGAAATTCCAAGCCAGGGCCAATTTAAAGGCCGATATGCTCCAATACAGGGCGTTTGAAAGTGTGCAAGTGAAAGGTGGTTGGGAAAATGAATAAAGGGACTGTGTTTCAGACTTTACCAAGGGAGTACATGTAAGATTGAGCATAGTAATTAAGTTTGGGGTCAGAGGGTTAGACAGAGAAAGGGTGAAACTGTGTAGAAAACCGTGGCTCACGAGCCCTTCTCATTAGTTCTCGATGGAGGATGTATGCGGCTGGAGAGTTAGAAGAGCAGTGTCATTTGTAATAGCGATAGCATAAAGGGAGTGATGCAACGACTTGACGGATATAAATAGACTGGAAATAGTTAGTGAAGGCAGGAGAGTTGATAAAACGAAAAACCCTAGACTGGACTCCACCTTTTCAAGAAAACCTGTGCTAGTGGAACCCTCCCCCTCGCCCCAGATGTGTGAAAGCATACTCTATACAGGTGCTAACGACATCCCTATAAAGAGCAAGCAACTGGAGTGGAGTGAAAAAATTCTGAAGACTCCTCAGAGCATCCAAGCTCTTAGAAGTTTGTTTAGAAAAAAAACTAATGTGATCCTCATACAATTATCAGGAGAAAAAGAAACACCCAAAATATTAAAAACAGACAAAAGTTTGAGTTGTTTGCTTTCGAAGAATGATATATTTTCGCCTTACTGGAAATAGCCTTTCAGCAACGTTGGTAGCTCTATTCTGATACAAACATTATTACTAAACTTTACAGCATAAAACCAACATTGAAACTCTGAAAATCACCTTGTCATTGAAATATCAGTATAAAGTAAATCTGTTTCCTCCACATATTAACCACATAGTTATGACTCGTGAACCAACAAAAAAAGCACACACTTTGTTTGTAAGCTATCATTTTTAGTGTCCAACGCATTTTTATAGAGTGCCCTTTTAATTATTTGACTGTTTTATAGATGCATATAGTGTTTTACTCATTTCACTTTACTCTCTTACACCATCGATTTCACCGTCTACTAAGTGATGATCCTGTTTTTAATAGAATGTCATCTTCTGTTTTCTGGTCAGTTCTAGAAATAGATCAAGTACATTTAAAATGTCATCCAAGACCTTCTTAAGATTTTATATCTTTTAGGACAAAGGTTCAACCTTTTTTGCCCGAGGGCCAAATTATCTGTATCTTGATGACTCGCTGGTCTAATAATATAGACAATATTAGGATTGAATTATTAACTCATTATGGTACATTTATACTCACTGAATTATTTACTGCAAGTTAACTTACACACAAAAAAAACAATTAATTTACTTTTGTAATACGTTTGCATAATGTTGTGCAAAGTAAATTCATATATAGTTATGCTGTAGGTAGTAACAGTACATTCTCGTAGGGGACACCGATTTCTCGAAGACTGTTTGAGATATCGTTATGAAACTTTGTATATAGATATTGTGGGTGTTAAACTGATCACAGGCGAGTTTTCAAGTCGCTAGGTTGATTTCGGTAGTCAAAAGCTCAGTTTCAACCAATTTCTACTCGACCTAATGAAATATGTCGCTTACGCCGCTTTCGATGCACTTCCATATTCCGTGTGAGGTAGCAGAGGTACAGGAGTTTTCGGTGAATTAAGTATTATTGATTATTATTATTATTATTATTATTATTATTATTATTATTATTATTATTATTATTATTATTATTATATTATTTATTATTATTATTATTATTATTATTATTATTATTATTATGACGTCGAAAAAATCGAGCCCCCCGTATGGGGGTTCGATTTTGCTGTGACTCCCGCTCAGCCTCAGGTTCCGATTCCGACTTCGGCTACGATTACCGACTTCCTGTTCCTGTTCCAGCTTTCGATTCCGACTCCGCGCTCCAACTGCCGGCTCCGATTCCGACTGCAAAGGCGACTCCTCCGACTCCGGTTCGGATGATCTATGATGTTGTTCAACCATCGGTTTATGGCAACTGACGAAGGGTATAGTATTAATTATATTATTATATTATATTATTATTATTATTATTATTATTATTATTATTATTATATTATTATATTATTTATTAATTATTATTACTTATTATTGATATATTAATATTATTATCTGATTATATTATATATTATTGGGAGTTGGTAGTATGGGGCCAACCCTCAGCGCTTCACCACCATTACTCGAAGACGGTCTATGAGGTATCTTATTGAAGACTTTGTGTATATATAGTAATTGAGGGATGTTAAACTGCTTACTGCCGAGTTTTCAAGTCTCTAGGTTGATCTAGTGGGTTCCTCCCCCTGAGGAGTGAAGGCGAAATATGTCCCTTACGCCCTTTTGACGCGTCAAATTCCGTGTGAGATTAGGCCTAACGCGGAAGACGACCAATCGAACCAAGTGTTCGACTACGAGTGAAATTATTATTATTATTATTATTATATTATTATTATTATTATTATTATTATTATTATTATTATATTATTAATATTATATAGTATTATTATTATTATTATTATAATTATTATTATTATGTCGAAAATACGATATTCTGAGTCGAAAACGATTCCTGGGAAGGAACGTTTTTTGTTACACGCTACAGGACTCCTGATCCAGGTCGATCCGACACCCGGCTCCGACTCCGACTCCCGACACCGGCTCCGACTCCGACTCCGACTCACCTATATAATATAATATATTATATATATATAATTATATATATAATATATATATATATAATATAATAATATATATATAATATATATATATATAGTAACCCTCAACACCTCCCGATATATATATATATATATATATATATACTATATCACTACCTATAGTTACCATATATAACACTATTCGAAGGAATCATTTTTGTAGACTCCCGGGACCTATTACTTAAATTCAATGAAGCATCTCAGATCCAACGCCTTTCGTGGTACGTATACGCCGAACCCCCATCATCGTCTATCTGGGAATACTTATGCGTTCCAGTCCCGACGGTATACTGGGGGTTGTTCGGCCGAGTATAGTCCAGCTAGTACAAGCTTCGGTTGGAATTCTTATTTGATCTATTCTATTTAATTAATCATTTATAAATGTGATTTATGGTTCTTCACGCAAAATATTTCTGATTGCGAGTTAAATGTGAATAGAATATTCTGTTTTAACCTCCCGTGTGAAACCCTCCAATATGAAGTAGAAATCTCCTATCTGATGCCTCTATCGTTATATAGAGGGTCTCTGGTTCGATTACCGGAGGGGAAACTCTATAGAGGCTTTCCCCTCCCCTTAAATATAAAATTAAAATACTTATTTTTTTATATAAGCTGTTTTATTATATAATTAGAAGGCTGGAAAACTTTTAATAAGGTTTGACTACGATGTATTTCAATAAATATGTTATTTGTAAACTTTACTTTAAGAAATGAGAGTTTATAGTAGGTATGTTCTGAGCGTGAAATTCTGAGGAGTTGGCATACCTACTACGGCTAACCGGTATTTTAGAGTAGAGCCGTAGTATATTGAGGATGGCGGATTAGCCTAGTAATACCTACTGATGTTAAATTAACATAATATAAGTTTCTGTATTTATATACTACTATATTTATATACCTATATAAATATTCTATATACTATATATATATACTATATATACTATAAGAATTAAAAAAAAAACTTAATGGCGTATATATATGTTTATCCTATATACTATAGATATATATATACTCACTATTCATTGTAATAGTTATCGAACCCGTAAGATCTCCGATAATATATATTCAGATTGTAGCTTATATTTAATGAGTTATCTAATTATTTCACTAGATATATTTACTATCGTATATATATATACTAATAGTATATCCGGCTAATTACGTTCCTTAAGATACATAATACCCCCTATATACTCAAGTACTATGCAAGGTATATAATATAACCTTATCCAACTGATATGAAGTGTCCCTGCTGAAGCGGATACTTTAGAGACAAAATACATGACGTACAAGTCATAAGTGAGCAAATATAAAGTGAGTAAATATATATACGATATATATACGGCCATATATAATGGAGGTATAATCAGTGAGTAAATAAGATAAGGTATTAATATTATATGGAAGTATATACAATTATGTTAAAATATTAAATAAGAATTATGAGTATACGTAAGTTTGTAATAAGAAGTAGAGTCTAACTCTAAAGTTCAGTGAGTATAGGAGTATATTTTTGAAACTATGAGTGTATACACCTCCAAGTATTATAGTTACTATGTAGATATGACCTATGTAGGTGTTGTGGGCGCGATAGTTGATATATAAATAATTTTGTATATATAGTGTTATCGAGTATTAATTTAATATTTAGAATGTTTTCTTTCTTTACATTAATATTTATATTCAGCTTACTATACCAGAATTTTATAATAGATTATTCGAATATATTTGATTGGAAGTAATTCATAGGTCTGAATTAAAATGAGTAAGATTGTCGGGTATTGACCCAACTCTAGGTATGTTGCTATGTGATAGATATAAGTAGTACCCACTTATATGAGAATATTTCTAAAATATCCATTCTTAATGATAACGATAACTCAAATCTTCAGTCGATATAAATGCATTAGAGTGAAAGTGTAATGAGAAGAATAAGGAGACGTATAGATTTTACTATGATATAATTATACGTATTTTCGAATAATAGTTTCATGACTAGTGCCAATTAGTATAAGTAGTAGAATTGTCCAGCGTTAATCATGTAATATAACCAAAATTTACAACGATAATTTATATTGATTTACAGAAACTATAATCTAGTGCTATAATATAGGTTGATATAGTATGTAGATTCCTAGTGATTTCTTATGGCACCTGGTATATATGATTAGTACTCAATCTCATGTGAACTTATAATATAGATAATAGAACTGGCTGTGAGTATCGTTAACTCCAGCTATAGATAAGTTCTGTATTTGAATTTTTTTTATCATAAAAAATATATGTTATTTATATAAAGTTCACCATGTAGATAATAACTTGCGAATAATGAGGGTATTGAGTAATACAAAGCTCGGTAAATAAGAATATATAATAAATAATATATAAATAGAATAATAATATATAATCAATAAATAAATAATACCTAAAATTATAATAATATAATATAAATTCCAAAAAATAAATGAATTTTTAAAAGTGAGTCACAAACTCAAAAAAAAATAGAAAATAAAAAAAAGTAAAAAAAATAAATAACAATAAATATAAAATAAAAATTTATTTTATTTAAAAATAAAAGCAAAAATAAAAAATAATAAATTTCTTATTACATAATTAATGTTCATATTGTTCGTTTTATTGTTGCATAGTTATTAAATTTATGAAATAAAAAACTTTGAATTTAATATTTAATTATATATTACAATACCCTTCTAAAATAACAAGTGAATAATTTCATATTTTAGTCAGTAAAATCAAGCTATATACCCTGACTACTAATATTCCTTTTACTCTAACCCTCATCCAAACCTTTAGTTCTTGTCCTGTCTGAGATCCAGTTTGTTGGTCTATTTCTATCTAGTCTTGCAAGATCTCTGCTTAATTTTAGGTTCTTTTTATACTGACCCTAATATATATATTAATTATATTATGTTGAATTATTTAAAATAATATAAAATGCTAAATATCGACAAATTAATTTTACGAGCAGTAGCAATAAATTTTGGACTAACATGTTCATAATTACAATATCATTAAGTAATTAATAATTAAATTTAATATGTATTTAATTTTTTATAATGCGACCTAAATATATATACCTGAAACATTTTTATTGGATTACATACGACTTTCTCAGACTAATAGTATATTATTATTTACTTAAACATGTATGCTTATGACAGTAAATTATATATCCCCTCCCTAAAACTAATAACAGTAATAATATATAATCATACACTAACATTTGAGTATAGCTGACTAAGAACTAAGTATACCTCCCTTAACTATACTTTACTAAAATACTATACATTTTTTTCAATATAACATATCATGGATTATTTTTATACATATTATATTGGGAAAACCAATTATATTAATCTGTGTAATTAAATCATAAATATTTTTATCCTTTTATAAAAACTGAACTGAGAATAATCTAATTTACGATTTAAATCGTATACTACAGTAAATAATGAAATATATAAGTACTATATATTAAATATTAAACTGTAATAACAAAAGTTCCCATACCTTCCAAATAATAGCTCAAATAATATCAATAATCTAAGCATCAACTGATGAGAGCAAATAGCATTTATACGTTTTTCACACTAACGGGAGGACAATATAATAATATCCATATAACGTACTCTTTAAATGTATCATTGAATAAGATACTTAGTTATAACATTTAACATATAAGGTTATCCACACATAAACTAAATCAATAATAAAATATAAGTATAATAACTAAATAAATCAATAGCATTAATAGTACAAATATAAATAATAATAACGTTGAAATCTACATTCCAGCCAATTAAAATAAAAATGACATTAATAACTAGAATGCTTATCATAAACCGATCGTTACAACTACTATTAACATTTTATTTAAAAAGTTTAGTAATTTATAATAATATATACTCAAAATATTAAGTTAATATGTAAGGACAAATAAATTAAAATCTTCTATATAATAACCTATAATTATAATATATCAATTCCTCGACGTAATAATATTAATATTACGCTAATTAGCGTAACAAAAGTTTTCAATACATGTACACAAATGCTTTAACATGCTTCATTTAATATAGAAATACTCAAAAATTAGTAAATAATGAAATATTTAATAATGTTTTTATTCCCTTTCGCGATACATTTAAATTGAAGAGTATACACTTTTTCAATGATACGTACTAGAAAAATATCATGCTTACTACTATAATTAGATCATAAAAGTTTAACACATATAATCTAGAATACGATAACTATATATAATAATAGTTAAAGTTAAACTACAATATATCATACAAAAAACGTATAATAACCTATATTCATGCTGTACTTATTTATTCATAGCATTTATCTCTATCATAGCAATGTTAATTTTCAGATTATTTAAAAGAACATTTATATATAATATATATAAATAATAATTTACTATAATAATAAGGTGAATAATATTTAAATAATACAAAAATTTATTATTTCATATAACCTTGTGATCTGTATATACATACTTGAGGCATTCAGATAGGACTCTGTATATAGTTCAGGCTTTAGGATGACCTTTATATAGATAAAATATTATTCACATTAATAATATATAACCCTTAAATATATGACAATATGACTAATTCATATTAATAATAATAAATCAAAGTAATTTTAAATTAAATGTTACTATAAACTAAGTACTATTCCTACATGCCTTTTAATTAAACATGTAAATTTATAATTGAACTTAATCGTTAACATAATAATGAGTTATCATATCAAACTTAAACAAAACAAGTAAATATAAAGTAACTAAGCATTGAGCGCATGAAAAGTAACCTATAACCATACACTTTTTTTCATTATAAAAGTCAATGATTATACATAATTGAAGAAATATACCCTTTTACATTAACATATGATTAAAATTAAACAATAAATAAATATTTTATCATAATATAACCTAATGAAGTTATTAATTTCACGTCAACATAAAATATTTATGATCAATGTATAATAATATGCTAACGCATTAACAAAGTTTTCACAAATCAATAAAGCAAATCAATACTAGAATCACTATAATATCTATGAATACTATTAAACGA
>JABUQX010137205.1:0-45873 GCA_015478945.1 Trachelipus rathkii | reverse complement strand
ATATATATATATATATATATTTACATGATACCACCACTCATGGGCAATGCCCTTTTCAAAAGGAAGGGGCAAAAAAAAAATAAACATAAATAAATAAATAAATAAAAAATGTTACATAAAGAAAAATATTAAAATAAATGGAAAGTAAACCAACCCTGTCCCTTACATAACGCACCTCAGGTGGGGGCAGACGCGGGACTTAAATAGAGGAAGATTGAATAGCTGGGAAAATAAAAGAAGGCAAGGAGTTCCACAAAACATATGTGACTGGAAAAAAGAGGTACCGCAACGAGTGATCCTTGAGTTCCAATATTCACACAATTTTCATGAGAAAACAAGGCACCTCTTGTGTTACGAGGGCGACGCAGTGATGGAGGAATGCGAGAGGTCAATTCTGTCGAGCACCTGCCATTGTAATACCTATAGAAAATAGATAGGGCACCGACGTCACGACCAGCAGAAAGAGGGTCATGGAGCTGGGTGCAGGCACAGCCATGCTCCACTAGTCACCCTATCCAAAGGAGTGGTGGAACTGACCACCCCAAATGTGGGGAACAGTATTCCATACAGGGGCGAATAAGGCCTTTATATAACTTGGAGTATCTGAGCAGAAGAGAAAAATTCACGCGGCAATCTGAACAGAATTCCCAGCTTTTTGAGGCCATTTAGCAACCGATGTGATGAGGTCTCCAAGACAATTCACACTATTTATGCTTAGTCCTAGAATGTTTATGTTATTATGTATATATATATATAATATATATTAGCATATATATATATATATTATTATTATTATTATATATTATATATATAGTTATATATATATATATATATATATATATATATATATATATATATATATATATATATATATATAAAAATATATATATTATATATATATATATATATATATATATATATATATATAGAGAAGTATATATATATATATATTTATATATATATATATATATATATATATATATATATATATATATATATATATATATATATATATATATATATATATATATATATAAAGCAGCACCCCCTTGCACAAGAACCACGAGCCGCCACTGTATGACTTTTACATGACTATAGGAGTAAGATTGGAGCGAAAACGATTTCGCTCGCTTTCACGCTTCTTTTATAAATAGAAATTCAAAATAACTACATACAACTGATACGAGTATGTTTATTCAATTTCTTATTATTAGATGAAACCATCGTACGTTTCTGTCTTATTACAAAACAGTTTTTAAAATTTGCATTCAATTATTTATCATTAATTGAAAACATGGTGTTTTAATTAAGTGTTATGATTCAGAATTTATACTTAATTAATGAAGGAGGAGCGGTCGCTCCATCGCTCCTATACACGAGCCCCCCCTGATATATATATATATATATATATATATATATATATATATATATATATATATATATATATATATATATATATATATATATATATATATATATATATATATATATATATATATATATATATCTCTCAGAGCACTCAACCGCTAGGCAAACTAGTCAAATCTAGAGCGGCATAATAAGCAGGGAGGCCCTAAGCGGCTAGAACGCGGCAGACAACGACATCAAAAATAAAATAAAATAAAATAAAATATATATATATATATATATATATATATATATATATATATATATATATATATATATATATATATATATATATATATATATATATATATATATATATATATATATATATATATATATATATATATATATATATACTTACTTCTGCCCCTGGCCCACCTCAATTGGAGGGCCACACTGCTTCTAGGAAGCCGGCCACCGCTCTTGGGCGGTTCCACAGGTCGAGGAGGGAAGATATAGAGAAGTTGGCGCGGGGGGCGTCGAGAGCGGAGCACCCCAGAAGGAGGTGCTCTATTGTGTCCGGGGAAATGTGACATCTGGTGCAGGTGGGGGA
Source organism: Trachelipus rathkii (assembly GCA_015478945.1). NCBI lineage: Eukaryota > Metazoa > Arthropoda > Malacostraca > Isopoda > Trachelipodidae > Trachelipus > Trachelipus rathkii. The sequence continues at coordinate 43,913 of JABUQX010137205.1, read as the reverse complement.
GGTGACATTGTCAAGTTTGAATCTATATTTATATTGTATGAGTTTTGGTGGTGACCTGATCTGCTCCGGGCGAGGTCAATTTGGCCTCTTCTGGACAGTGTTTCTTCTATAGGGGAAATTTTTGGGGAGGGGTAGTTTAATAAATTATTATTGGGGCGATTTTGTAGGTACGTGTTAGTGAGTTGTGTGTGGATATGTGTAAGCCATGACCTATTGGGAGGGGGGGATAATATTGTAAATGTCATTGTAGAATTTAGCTGGTGAGGAGGGTGGGGATTTTAATCTGTGTCGGGGGAGAAGATTTGGTGACATGGGTGGGTTAGATTTAGAGTTTTCTGGTAGAATTGAATCCCCACCATCTCCAGGTGAATGGAGATAGGAAGGATGTAAGTCTCGTCATGTAAATGTTGAATGGGGGTAGTTTTAGTGCATCCTGTGATAATTCTAAGGGCGGTGTTTTGTGTAATTTGTAATTTTTTTGAGTTTGATTTTGACAGTGTAGGGAACCATGAGGGGGAAGGATAGTTTATTTGTTCTGAGGAGTTGTTTGTAAGTAGTGGTAAGGGTGTGTTTCCTGTCACTGAACTTGTGTTGGGTTAGGGTTCGGAGGGTGTTTAGTTTCCGTTGGGTTGATGAAGTGATTTGGTCGATGTGGGGGAGAACGTCATGTGTGTGTCATAGGTAAGTCCTAATATTTTTGGGGTTTTGTTTAGGAGGGGATTGTTGTTCAAGAAAACTATTGGGTGAATTGTTGATTGGTGGTGGTCTGTGGTTAGGAGGGTGATGGAGGATTTGAGAGGGGAGGCGGTCATTCTGTTGGATAGTAACCATGTTTCTAATTGTTGTAAGTATTCTTGGGTATGCAGAGTGGCTGTATTTACGTCTGGATGTTGGGAAATGAGGCTAATATCGTCTGCGTATGTGATTAGTTTGGTGGAATGGTGGGTAGGGGTGGGCAGGTCTGCTGTGAAAAGATTGAAGAGGAATGGGGAGAGAATGGCGCACTGTGGGACCCCGTTTTGTAATTTAATAGAGTGGGAGAGATTGTTTTTGTGGAGAACTTTGGCAAAACGGTTAGTGAGAAAAATAGAAAAAGCCATTTTCATCATTGTTTCGAGGGGAATTACAGATTTTTTGAATAAGAACGAATGTGGGGACAGTATAAAAGGCTTTATTGATGTCGATTGCTGTGAGAATGGATTTATGGGATGGGGATTGGTTGAAGCCATTGATGATGTGTTGGGTAAGGGAGGCGGCTGCAGTTGTGAGTGGTTGCTTTAAAGCCATGTTGAAATTTGGGAGGGTGATGGCAGAGAGATTTTGTTTATTAGTTTCAGCAGTTTACTGATGGAGGAGAGGAGAGAAATTGGGCGGTAGGAGGAGGGGGAATTGGGGTCTTTTTTAGGTTTGAGTTTTGGGAGTATGAATGCTTGTTTCCAGATTGAGGGTATATAATTGAGTTGCCAGGATTTGTTGAAGATTTCTGTGATACGGAGGAGTGCTTTTTCACCGAGGTGTTTTAGATGTAAGTTGGAGATTGAGTCTGGTCCTGTAGCTTTGGAATTTTTAAGGGTTTTGATAGTTTCTGATATCCTTTCGATTGTAGAAGGGGTCTGAGGGAAGTTTTCTGATTTGTTTTTTTATTTTCCTGTTATTGGGGTGGGTTGGTTTGCGAGAGATATTGGCATAATGTTTTGCTAGGCGGTCTGATTGTTGTTTTGGAGATGGGAGGGAGTTATCAGGTAAGGAGGGGGATTCGTGGGAGGAATTGTTTCGAGAATTATTTAGTTTTTTAATGACTTGCCAGGTTTTCTTGTTATCAATGCGTGAGATGTTGGATTGTAGGTATTCTGAAAACTTATTAGTGGTGTTGGTGGTTATGAGGTTGCTGATTTGGGTATTGAGGTTTGTTATTTGGTTAGAGATGAGTGGGGAATATGGTCCATGTTTTCGAAGGGAGTTTCTTTGTTTAATGAGTTGGCTGATTTCAAGGGAGAGTTTGGGGTTATAGGATTTTCTGTGGCCTTTGGGTATGATAAGTTAGCTGATTTAGTAATTAAGTTATTTAATTGGATTATGGAGGTGTGTAGGGATGTTGTGTCATGGATTGGTGTGGGATTAATATGTGTTTCGATATGGTCAGTGAATGCTGGCCAGTTAGCTTTTTTGTAGTTTGTGTATGTGGTAATCTTTTTTTTTGGGGGGGGGTTTGATGGGAGGGGGTTAGAGTTATAAGGATGGGGAGGTGGTCTGAGTGTAGGACGGTAGTGGTGTCCCAGGTTAGTCGGTGAGTAGTAAGGGGAGGGAGATCAGCGGCCAGCAAAATTTTTTTTTTTTTTAAATTAAAATTAAAAAATTAAAAATTTTAAAAATTAAAAATTATTTAAAAAATTAAAAAAAATTAAAAATAAAATTAAAAATAAAAATAAAAAAAAAAAATTTAAAATTTAAAAAAAAAATTAAAAAGAAAAAAAAATTAAAATTTTTTTTTTTTTAATTTTTAATTTAAAATTTTTTTTTTAATTATTTTTTTAATTTTTTTAATTGTTTTAATTTTAAATTTTTTTTATTTTTTTTTATTTTTTAATTTAAAAAAAAAAAAAATTGCTTAAAGGCGATTCCCTTACTATATATATATATATATATATATATATATATATATATATATATATATATATATATATATATATTATATATATTTATTTTGAGAGGTATATATATATATATATATATATATATATATATATATATATATATATATATATATATATATATATATATATATATATATATATATATATATATATATATATATATATATATATATATATATATATATATATTATCGAAATTTTTTATCGACCGAAACAGCCACCAGAAGGCCAAAACCCAATTGCCTACCGTAGGGATTTTCTGTCAAATATTTTTTGGCTATAATTATTTTCCTGTACATCCCTTTAAAACGAACTTTTCAAATGATGTATAATTTGGCGCTTTACGCTCTGTTTTACTTATATATTCTATTTAGATCATGTGTTTGTATCCAAGCGTTTTGCTTTAAAAAGGAAAAGGTATAACTCTCCCAATTATAACAAATGTGAAAATTCCATATTGATATAATCAACAAGAAAAAATTCGCAAAAAAATGTTTCTGTTAAAAAAATACCCATCATAGTTTTGGTAACTAGTGTTAAAAATTCACGAGCATATTTTTGATAATAGATCCATCTGTGTATAGTTCAGTGGTTTCCAAACTGGGGTGCGTCACGGAATACCAGGGGGTGCGCGACAAACGTGAAGAAAACCTTAAATTTTATTTTTATATATAGTATATATATATATATATATATATATATATATATATATATATATATATATATATATATAAAGAATATATATATAAATATATATATATATATATATATATATATATATATATATATATATATATATATATGGGCGTAGGCAGGATTTCAATTAGGGGGAGGGGCAAAGGTTGAGTGATATATATATATATATATATATATATATATATATATATATATATATATATATATATATATATATATATATGTGTGTGTGTGTGTGTGTGTGTGTGTGTGTGTGTGTGTGTGTGTGTGTGTGTGTGTGTGTGTGTGTGTGTGTGTGTGTGTGTGTACGCAAGATTTGACTTATGGGTTATATCACAGGACAAAAAAGTTACTTCGGTTATAAAATAAATAAAATAACAAGTCTACAACAGTTGTAATTAAAAAAATTTGTCATGAGGTGAGTAAAAATAAAAATACCTATTTGAGAAACGTAAAGTAATATTTTTGGTGGTTGGCTAGTACTGAGTCCTGAGTGGTAACTAATATTAAATCTAAACTAGCATTAGACGCCTTTGATTTTCAGCGAATTTCGCAATTACATTTGTTTCCAATTCGTTCATTTTTTCACTTACTAATTTTTATGAATACTCATCCTACATAGTCCATTAAGCCTGTCTTTGTTCATTGTTTTAGTTAGCCAAGTCTTTACTCTTCGCAGAGTGCTGAAAGACCTTTCAATGGTATTGATTGAACAAGGTAGCACCATTGCAATTAATAGACAGGTTTTTGATTTGAGGAAAAAAGGGGTCGGCTTCTTCAATAACTTCAGTAAGTTCCAAGTCTTTCAACTGTTGCTTATCCATTTTTTTATCCAGCCACAAGGTATAGCATAAGTCAGTTTCGGTATGAATTTTATTGACATCAAGATCATAAAACTCTGAAAAACATTTTACTTTCTCACGCAAACTGCCTACGGGAGCATCTAACATAAGAAACGGATGCAAATGAAAATGATAAAATGCTGGCACGCTGTTTTCTGAAAATCTAGTCTCTAAAGAGGATGAAAGTGAGTCAAGATAAGGCATAAGTACAGAATGCTTTCAATATTCAGCAGAAGTTTCAGCAGGATGATTTGCTTTATGTTGTTGAGATTGTACTTTTCTAGGTGGTGCAAGTCCTACTAAGAACTCAGCAGTAATAACATTGGCGGATAAGAGCAGATCAGCAATTATTTGATCAGTAGTTTTGCATTGGTCTTTGACAACCTTCAAAATTCTTTGGATATGATCAGAGTACTGCTTAAGGTAAATATTTTTTGCTTGAATAACGTTAACCACTGGTTCAACTAAAGCAAAATATTTGGTTATTATGGAAGATGTAATAATGAAATTGGATCTTGTTGCCGAACAGAATAATAGAAAAGCTGTTTTTCTTGTTTGATTGTTGCCTTCAACAATTTTTATCATATTTGTATGGAAAATAGCAATGCTATGATATTTTTGAGTCCAACGGGTTTCACAAAGTTTAGTCAAGTTGGGAATGTATTTTCTGGTTGGAGTCTCGAAAAGTTTGTCTTTATTGTGGCAATAGTATTTCAAATTTCTGGAATAATGTTTAGGTCATTAATGACCAAATTAAGCCGATGGCTTACACAGTGAAAATATAATCTTTTTTCATATTTTTCCCGCAGTTTCTTTTGAATCCTATGTTCTATCCTGCCAATGCCGCGCAGTTGACGTACCCCTGACCAACGCATAGATTCAGCTTCAAACCTTTTCTAAAAACAAATCAATCGTTTTGGCAATGGTTCAAGAACTTCAAACCCCAGAAATTCTTCTCGAACAGTCATTTTTTGAAGATCGAAAAACCTTAATGCTATAGATAATTGTTCGTTGCCTGTCAAATCCGCAGTTTCATCTGCCAATATGGAGTAGATACAAAAAAAATTTTGCAACCGCGACAATCATGTTTTTTATGATAATTCCAAACAAATTGATGAGTTCATTTTGAATCATCGGAGACGTCCAGACGGGATTCTTCTGTCCTTGAATATGTTCTTTCAATTCCACATCACCGCATTCTATTCGCAGCTTAATCAGGTCTTCAAAAATTCCCTCATGCAGGTCTTTACCTCTTAAAGGTAAGTCATGGGTTCCGCAAAAAATTATGGTCTTCAAAATTGCTGTAATATTTCTTTTATTTTCTGCAATTATTTTTTGATGTGTTGTCTGCAGCTGAATGTCAACGGGTACGCTTTCCGTGATTGATTTAACAGCTTTGGCAGCCGCCAAATGCTATCGACATACTGAGAGTTCTAGCGGAGAATAATGTCAGAAGAAGCCAGCTGTATAAAAACACAAAGCTAGTTGACTTTAAGACAATATGAAAAGGAAAACACATTAAAAGTTTAGAAAAAATAATATAATACGTTTATAATACGTTATTAATTAGTAATTACTACTTCATTATCTATAGATTGATGTATTTTTTTCAGTTTTTCTACTACTAAACCTTTAAAACGTCGTCTGGCAAACATATAAGGTTCATAATTTTTTTCGCCAAGTTTTATGGGCAAGTCTCCCTGCCTACGCCCATATATATATATATATATATATATACATAGTAGTTAGTTATATAGCAGTAAAGTATACATATATATATATATATATATATATATATATATATATATATATATATATATATATATATATATATATATATATATATATATATATATATACAGAGGTGGGCAGTAACGCGTTACATGTAACGGCGTTACGTAACGGGCGTTACAATTGTAACGAGTAACGGTAACGCTTCAAACGATTTTAAAATGTAACGATGTAACGGTAACGCTACCCTTTTTAAAAATTGTAACGGTGTTTTTCCGTTACTCGTTACTCGTTACATCCTACACACGGAACTCCACTGTGTTGACATTTTTTTTTTATTTTTTTTTTTTTTTTTTATTATATATTTATTTATTTTTTTTATATATATATATATATATATATATATATATATATATATATATATATATATATATATATATATATATATATATATATATATATATATATATATATATATATATATATATATATATATATATATACGGTATACATATATATACCGCGACCATCTCGGAAGTTGACAGACCTTTAGGTAACAGACCTCGGAAATGATTTTGGACCAGGAACTTGAATAATGTTTTTAAGATTAGATGCGCTACGCTTAATATTGCGACGTATGGTGGAAAGGAGGAGAAGATCCTGGAGATGATGAGGGAGAGGAGGATCGACGTGATGGGAATGGCAGAAATGCGAATGAGGGGAGAAGAGAGAGTGGAGGAGGATAAGTATTGATAAATAAAGGGATAGAGGAGGGAATCAGAAAGCGTGGAGTAAGCTTCAAAATAGGGCTGAAGATTCCCGTTCATACAGACTATAGAAGTCTTACACGAAAGACTTATAAGATGCACTTTTAAAATCAAGGCAAAGAGGTACCACTTCTATCAGGTATATTCACCGCAACAGGGACACTCGGAAGAGGAAAAAAGACAGTTCATGGAAATGTTGGAGGAGAATGTAGAAGACGGAAGAAGAGAGGAAGATGTACTGTTTCTGATTGGAGATTTCAATGCACAAGTGGGAAGGAGAAGAGACGGGGTGGAGACAATTGTACGACAGTATGGAGAGGAGGTAAGGAATATTGAAGGAGATATGCTGATAGATTTCTGTCTGAGGAAGGGATTGAAGGGACTCACCTAGGTTTGCAAGGTATAGATGGAATAATATCACAGGAGAATTCGATCAGAGATCTATTATAGACGATATAATATCTTCTGATAGTAGGATAATAAGGAATGTTAAAGTAATACCTGGAGTAACAATGAATTCGGATCATAGATTGTTGATGACGGACCTTGAAGGCAGAAAAGCTGCAGAATAAAGAAAAGAGAAATGTGATTAAAATGGAATCACTGAAGGAATGTGACAAGAAAAGGGAATATATTAGAAAAATAAATGAAGACTTAGAACAATTAGAAAGAGTAGGAAAGATGGAGGAGATACAAGAAACGATAAGAAGGGTAACAGAGGAGACTCTAGGCAAAATATGGGTAGGAGAACCGAAGAAAAGACACACAAAGTGGTGGACTGAAGAAGTGAAGGAGGCAATAAAGAGGAAAACGGTATTGATGAAAAGGTGGCTGAAAAATAGAACCGTACAAACAAGGGCTCAGTATGTGGAGGCAAGAAATAATGCAGAGAGAGTGAAAAGAAGAGTAAAAGAAGAGGCTGCAAAGAGAGAGGCGGAAGAAATGATGGAAAATGGGAGGGCAGAAAGGAAGAAGATTTTTAGACTGGCAAAAACATATAGAGGATCAAAGAGGAAAGTGTGCAACATCAAGTATAAGTAGGGAGAGGTTTTGGTGAAATCAATAGACACAAACAGGAGATGGACGGAGTACTTCCAGTGAACTGCTAAATGTGAATGAACAGGGGGAGGAGGGAGAAGAGATGGTGGAGGGAGAGGAAGATGAGGAGGGGGAGGAGATAACTATGGAAGAATTAGAGGTGGCTCTGAAAGCGATGAAAAACGGTAAGACACCGGGTGAAGATGGGATACCCATAGAATTGATAAAAGAGGGAGGAGAGAAAATGAAACAAAAAATTTTGAAACTGTTTAATAGGTGCTGGAACGAGAGTGAAGTACCAGAAGGATGGGGAAAGATTATAGTTCCAATATATAAGGGAAAAGGAGATACAAAAGACTGCAAAAACTACAGAGGAATTTCCTTGTTGAACCATCTGGCAAAAACATATGAGAGAATTTTAGAAAGGTTGAGAATAGTAGTAGAGCCCAGACTGGGGGAAGAGCAGCACGGATATAGAAAGAACAGAAACACGACGGATCTCTTGTTTGCTCTGAGAATTACGTTGGAAAAAGTATGGGAATTCAACAAACGAGCATATATAGCTTTCATAGATCTGAAAGCTTTCGATTCAGTGCCTAGAGAGTAGGTACTTAGAGTGCGAGAGAATATGCAGTGGGAAGAAAGTTGAGAGGAGCTCTGGAGAGTTTGTACAGGAATAGCAAATGTAATGTAAGAACGCAGAATATGAGAATAAGAAATAGTTCGAGGTGAGACAGGGGTTAAACAAAGAAGCGTGTTGTCACCAATTTGTTTGTATCGTATCTGGATGTAGCGATAAAGAAAGTGAGAGAAGATATCGGAGATTTGGACGGTGATATTTTGGCATATGCGGATGACTTGGCGTGCTGGAGCGAAGAGGGAGACTAGGTTGAGAGAGGTAGTGATATGCTTGCCAACAGGCTGAGAGAGGCCGGCTTGACTATAAACGCAGAAAAAGACGGAGATCATGGTGGTCAGTAGAGAGGAGAAGAAGGAGGAAGAGAGTTGAGAATAGAGGTGGAAGGGACTGACTGAGATAAAGACGGTGGAGAAATGTAAATATTTGGGTGGAGTATTTGGAAGAAAAGAGGGAGGAAATGTATAAGAGATCATAGTAGGATAGCTCAGTATGGGGGAGCGGTAAGAGCAGTGTATCCCATACTGAAAGATAGACAAATGGGTGTGGAGGTGAAAAGGGTGACCTTTGAAGGTGTGTTACCGATTTTACTATATGGAGCAGAGACATGGAGAACGACAAGAGAGGATAGTAGAACACAGTCGGAGAAGATGTACGTTTTGAGAGCGATAATGGAAAAGACTAGAAGAGACAGACAGAGAAGCGAAATAATAAGGGAGGAGGTTGGAGTGATGGCTATATTGAATAAGATGGATGCAGCTAGATTGAGGTAGTGACACCTGGAGAGAATGCAAGAGAGGAGAGTAGCCAAAAAGAGATGGGAGGGAGACCAGAGGAAACAAGACCAAGAGGAAGACTTAGGAAGAGATGGGAAAGCTCGGTGGAGGACTCATTGAGAAGACATGGATTGCCGTCGATGCAGGAGCTGAGGGAAGATTGAGTTTCGAAGATAGAGGAAGATCTTCAGAAGAGTGCTAGCCCCGCTGACAGGGGCCTGATCCTCCTGAGTGGTTGTAAATTGTAATATATATATATATATATATATATATATATATATATATATATATATATATATATATATATATATATATATATATATATATATATATATTTTTTTTAATTCACCACCGCTCACGGGCAAAGCCCTATTCAAGGAGGGGGTGTTAAACTCAACAGAAATTCAACTAACGTAAATTACGCAGATGAGCACAGACGCGGGCTTTAAAGTGAGGGAGATTAAATTGAGTAGGAAACACAGAAGATGGAAGAGAATTCCACAGAACAGAGGTGGCAGGAAAGAAGGAAACACCGCAGCGAACTAGTCTGGAGTTGTTAATATCAACACAATACCCATGTGCCGACACAGCACCCCTTGTGCTACGAGGGGGTCTTAAAGGTGGTGGCACGCGAGTGGAAAGTTCCCTCGAGCACTTGCCGCTACGGTACCTATAGAAAGAGATAAAGCACCAACATCGCGTCGCAGAGCAAAAAAAAGATCTATGTGAACCAGAAATAGACAATAAAGTTATATATATATATAGATATAAGTATTTGGCCTTGACTCGACCCTATCCAAAAGCCGGGTGAAACCTGAGCCCCACATAGAGAGCAGTACTCCATACAAGGGTGATAAGACCCTTGTTTAGCTGGAGTAACTGAGAAGAGGAAAAAAAGTCTCGCAGTCTAAACAGAACTCCCAGTTTCTTTGAGGCCGCCCTAGCAACCATTGTGATGTGAAGTTTCCAAGACATTTTTTTGTTTATGTTAAGGCCAAGGATGTTTATATTGTCAACAGGAGAGACAAGAGAACCGTCAAAAGAGATTGGAAAGTTAGAAGGTGTCCTAGAGAGGGAGATTTGTAGAAGTTGGGTTTTTAAAGAATTAAATTTTACAAGGTTGAGACGACCCCACCCGGAAATTCTATCCAGATCAGCGAGAATAGAATCGGAAAGATTAAGACGAGAGGCAATTCTAGAAGTAAGAGAAGGAGCAGAATTGAAATAAGTTGAAGAATGAAGGGTCAAGTCATCGGCATATGAGTGGATAGAGTTAGATGTGCAGACGAGAAGATCATTAATGAAAAGCAAGATTAAAGTAGGAGATAAGACAGAACCCTGAGGAACACCACTATTGACAGAAAAGGAAGAAGAAGTCGCCCCATCAACAACAGCCGATATTGAGAGATTTGAAAGAAAGCTAGACATAAGTAAGCAAAGAGAAGGAGGAAATCCAAAGGAGGGGAGCTTGAAGAGCAGTGAAGCGTGCCATACCCGGCCAAATGCTTTGGATATGTCAAGCGCCACCACGCAAGTCTCCCATAATTCCTAAGTGCGGAAAACCATAAATCTGTTAGATAGGAAAGTATATCACCAGTAGACCTCGAGCGCCGAAAGCCGTACTGGCGATCGGAAAGAAGGAAATGAGATTCCAGATGGTCTAAGAAATGAGAGTTGAGAAGGATTTCAAAGATCTTAGATAGAATGCAGGTTAGAGCTATAGGGCGATAGTTAGAAGGATCAGAGCGGCTTCCTTTTTTCGGAATAGGTTGGACATATGCGCGCTTCCAACACTGAGGGAAAGTGCTAGTATTGAGGCATAAAAAGTATAGTTGAACGAACGGAGGCACACTCAATCAAAACTCGGGGAGGAATGCCATCCGGGCCACCCGCCTTCCTAACGTTCATAGATTTCGCTCATGCACTGATCAAATGTGGCCCGGCAGCGCATAAGACACCTGAGAAGAAGGAGGAGGAGAGGAATACCAGAATCTGTCCAGGGTTGAGTTAGAGGAAAATAGGAGGCGGAAGAGATTGGCCTTTTCAGTTGGAGAGTTAGTAACAAAACCATCAGATCAAATAAGAGGAGCAAAGGTAGATTTACAGAAGTTGTTGGAGATGTTTTTGGCAAGAGGCCAAAAAGATTTGTCAGTAGGAAAACCAAGGAGGTTAGCGCACTTTCGTTTGATGAAAGCCCGTTTTGCTCGTCGAAAGTATCCCTGCAACGATTTCTAGCTGAATGAAAATTAGCGAAAGTGATAGGAGAAGAGAATTTTTCCACCCCCGATACGCATTGTCTCTAGCCTGAATGGCCAGAGAACAAGTACGATCGAACATGGATTATGAGGAGAGAAAGATTTAGTCGAAGAAGGAATGAACCTGCTCATCCCATCAACGATTACAGCTCCCACCTTGTCGGCAGAAGCCGAAGCGTCACCAGAGTCAAAGCAGTCATTCCAATTATAATTAGCGTAGAAGCAGCGCAAAGCCCCCAAATCGACCCGATCAAAGTGCCAGAAAGAACGCACAGGGCAGGATGGAGCTGTTGGTGAGAAAGTATTATAACTAAGAGATATAAGGTTGTGGTCAGATTTACCAATAGCAGCGAAGGTGGTGTATTTATGAAGAGAAGGACTAGTGGTGAGACATAGGTCAAGTGTGTTCAAGAATTGGTTGGGACGATCCGGAATGTGTTGGTTCTTTAATTATTTGCTCCAGATCGTTGAGAATGCTGAATGATTCGGTCTCCTCTCCACCTAAATCAGTATGAGATGACCCCAACCATTCAATGTTGTGTACATTGAAATCCCATAAATAGAGGACCTCAGTATTTGGATGAGAAGATAAATCTCTCGTGAGAAGTAGTAAGATATTCAAAAAAGGCGTGAAAATCTGTTCTGTTAGGAGAACACTCAGAACAGTAACAGAAGCACAAGATTGTTGTAGTAGAAGGAAGAAAGATTTTAAGCCACAGAACATCGAAATTAGGAGATTCGAGATTTACGACACGTATATATATATATATATATATATATATATATATATATATATATATATATATATATATATATATATATATATATATATATATATATATATATATATATATATATATATATATATATGTATATATATATATATATATATATATATATATATATATATAAAAATATATATATATATATATATATATATATATATATATATATATATATATATATATATATATATATATATATATATATATATATATATATATATATATATATGCAGGGCAGGACCTCATATGGGAAAATGGAGGTTTAGTGATAGATCTGGAGATATCGATATGTAGTGCAGTTATTGTTAAATATATATATATATATATATATATATATATATATATATATATATATATATATATATATATATATATATATATATATATATATATATATATATATATATGTGTGTGTGTGTGTGTGTGTGTGTGTGTGTGTGTGTGTGTGTGTTCGCAGGATTTGACTTAGGAGCTAGCAAAGGTTGAGTGATTTATGTCCCTGCTCACACTGATCAATAGACGGCGTGGGTTGGTTAAACTCCAGTTTTTCCTTTTCAAGGCTAATACAAAATATAATAATATAAAAAGTTATTTCGGGTTATAAAATAAATAAATAACAAATCTAAAAGTTTTACTTAAATAAATTTTCGGTGAGTAAATAAAAATATCTATTTGAGAGACGTAAAGTAACATTTATGGGGCTGGCGAGTAATTAAAACCTGAGGGTAACTAATATTAAATCTAAAGTAGCATTAACGCCTTTGATTTTCAGCGAATTCCGCAATTACATTGGTTTCCAATTCGTTGATTTTTGTCAACAAGATCGCATTTAACTTCATAGTCCATTAAGCCTGTCTTCGTTTATTGTGCTGCTTAGCCAAGTATTTACTCTTCAAAGAGTGCTAAAAGACCTTTCAATGGTACTTGTTAAACACGGTAGCACCAGTTCAATTAACAGACAGGTTTTAATTTTGGAGGAAAAGGGATTTTATTCTTTAATGGTCTGTAGCACCAGTCTTTCAACTTAAACAAATCCAGGTTTTTACATTTCCCATGCTTCAAAGACATTGAAATTGAATTTCTTGAAGAGTACATTTTAGTATTTCAACCAATTGCTGTTGCATTAGATAGGCTACAGGGTGATAAAAGCTATTTTTATGGAACTTTGCTTCCAACATTGCTAGTGATTGAAAAAATATTTAATAGCTTAAATACGTCTCTACTTAGACATGTTCATCCTCTTTTTACAGCATTAGCTTCAGGTTTCGAGAATAGATTTCGGGAGTTTCTTAGTTTGCATATCTCGGCCAACACCGCAGTTTTGGCATCTATTTCTAATCCTAACCACAAAATCAAATAGCTCGCCATAAACATCGAATATAATACCGAGGAAAATAGGAAAAAGTATCAGGAAATGTTAATTGTGGCTGTCAGAAATTTCAAGCAAATATATCTCAAGAGCCTAACGAAGTAATGGATTTGGCTGGAGGTAGCAGTCCAGATGACTTTTTCATCTAAAATCTGATCTACATCACCCGCGTCATTAAATAAAGATGAACTAGAAATAGGAGTGCTTAAATACCTTACGGATAACGACAGATCCCTAGAGTCACTTAATATTTATCCCTGTGTTAAAAAAGTCTTTTTGCACTACATTACTCCACTACCTTCATCGGCCCCTGTAGAAAGGTTATTCAGCTTTGCGGGTCACATTCACTCTCCCAAGAGATTCAAGCTATCTGATAATATGTTTGAAAGGCTAGTCATTCCTAAAGGTAATTCTTCATATTTGTAATGTTATTAATTGTTACTATAAATAAAATCGTTATGTCTTTCTTTTTTAATTTTATTTGTTCTATATGGTTACAGAAAATTATTATCATTTATTATTAAGTGATTAACTATGTTTAAATAGATCATTATTATTATTATTATTATTATTATTATTATTATTATTATTATTATTATTATTATTATTATTATTATTATTATTATTATTATTATTATTATTATTATTATTATTATTATTATTATTATTATAATTACCTAACTTTACAATACATTATTACTGCCAATTTTTATTATTATTATTATATCATTATTAATATTAATAATATCGACTCTTAATACTTTACATACCAATAATATCAAACAATGTTGAAAGAAGATCGGCTAGCTAGTGTTCAAAGTGATGCACAATTGAGATAATCTTCTACGTTTATTCTTAAGATAAATTATAAAATTTTCAATATGGATAATATTGAATCACTAAATTCCATAAATGTATATCATTTATTGCACTAACTTTACATAATGAAACTTAAAATAGATAAAATTTTTACAAATTGTATATTTCTATTATTTGGTCAATGATAGTAATGTAAATTGCAATTTTTGAATAAAAGTTTAAAACTGTTAGTTAATCCAATGATTTAATAATCTTCAGCAGTAAATATGTATATGATCATGTACCAAAACTGTAAACTATTAATTAAGCCCGAAACTGATCGAAAGTAACGCGTTACATGTAACGGCGTTACATGTAACGAGTAACGGTAACGCTTCAAAGAATTTTAAAATGTAACGATGTAACGATAACGCTACCCCTTTTCTCTCAAGTAACGAGTAACGGTAACGCTAACCAATTTCATGTAACGATGCCCATCTCTGTATATATATATATATATATATATATATATATATATATATATATATATATATATATATATATATATATATATATATATATATACAAATATAAAGAAATATATTAAAAATATTTTTATGTTTTTTTATATATATATATTAAAAATTTTTATATATATTTATATATATATATATATATATAT
Organism: Trachelipus rathkii; assembly: GCA_015478945.1. Lineage (NCBI taxonomy): Eukaryota > Metazoa > Arthropoda > Malacostraca > Isopoda > Trachelipodidae > Trachelipus > Trachelipus rathkii. Next base: position 28,883 of record JABUQX010137205.1, on the reverse strand, counting down.
ATATATATATATATATATATATATATATATATATATATATATATATATATATATATATATATATATATATATATATATATATATATATATATATATATATATATATATATATATATATATATATATATTGTGAAAGGATAAGGGTGCATGGAATCTATTTTTAATTTTTGGGGGTGAGCCACTATAAAAAGATTGGAAACCACTGGTATAGTTAATGTTCCAATTCATTTCGACGAATTGTATTTTTGCTCTCTATTTAATTAATCTCATAAACCGGATTTCTTTCACTGTCCATAAAGTATAAGCGAATAAAAGTACAGAAAATGCTCGAAATCGACGATTTAGAGCTCACCCAATGGTGTTTTTTACATTCGGCTAGATTCAAATCGGATAAAAATATAGAAAATTAAACCACGATACATAATTATACTCAAATTCACATTTACAAGTTCCAACCGCTAATTTTCCAACACCTTTCACGCTCATTTGTTGGGTGAAATATCTTAATTAAAGTGTGTAACATTGAAAACAAATGCACTCGAACATTTTAGCAAAAGCATTAACTAGGTAACATTTCTTCAGAAAACTAATCAACAAAAGTTATCAATATGATGACCTATATGGTCTGCCAAAAAATAATCCAAAATATGTTTTTGAGATGAAAGCATATAGCTAATACAAACATGCGGGTATTTTAGTCATTTATATATGAAGTACGTATAAAGAAAAGAATAAAATAATTTGTATTAAATATTATTTTTTAAGTTTTTAAAAAATTTTAAATTTAAAAAAAATTTTCCTTTTCCTTTTATATAAAATTATTTTATAACTTTTTAATGGGTAACTTTATATATATATATATATATATATATATATATATATATATATATATATATATATATATATATATATATATATATATATATATATATATATATATATATATATATATATATATATATAAAAAAAATAAAAGAAAATTTACTGCCTATTAACACATTATTACGACCTATATGGCTATATGCAATGGAGAATCAAGTTGATTTAATTATATATTTATTAAATTTGCTATAATATTATAATACAATAACTTTCCTTAAATATTATTTTTAATTTTCCTAAAATTTTTAAAGTTAAAGAAATTTTCAATATTTTTATTTTTAATTATAATATAATAGTTAATAGGTAATTTTATTAAAACTTTTTCTAATAGGAAATTTGAATATATATATATATATATATATATATATATATATATATATATATATATATATATATATATATATATTTATATATATATATATATATATATATATATATATATATATATATATATATATATATATATATATATATATATATATATATATTATTATTATTATTATTAAAAATATTTTATTCCTGTATTAAAACTTTCCTATTTTGCTATAAACTATTTTAGATTACACTATAGTTTGGAGATTTAATTTGGCTTTGGCTAAAAGTTGTTGGTTAGGCAACAGCCGAAGCATGTTTTTTTGAAAATAGAGAAGAGGGCAGGCCCTAATAAAAAAAAGTCAGTACTGAAAGCTTTTGAGCACGCTAAGAGTTAAAATGTAGCTGTGCGCTATAACTATTATTTTATAAAGTCTCCATTTGCCAGAAAATAACTAAGTATATTTATGTTTTATATTTGGAAGTGGATAGGCTTGATAAATACCTTCCTCCTGCTGTGCGCCTGGGCCATTTCCCTGCTACAGATTTCTCCATCTCTTTGCGTCGGGGCTTCCTCTCTGGCTGGCAGTCATGTTGGGCGGAGGATGCTCGTGGCGCCAAACTTCGGAATGTCAAACCCGTCCTTGGCCGGTGGTCTTCATCTAGTAGGAGTCGCCTCTTGGAGGTTGTCCTGGCTCGTTTGCGTCTTGGTCATACGAATCTCACTCATGGATTTCTTATGTCGTTCCCCCGACGCCAATTTTGCTCCTCCAGTTGTCCTCTCACTGTCGTTCATCTCTTTGTGAATTGCGTTGCCATCTCGACCCTTAGAAGCAAGTTCTTTCCTGACGTGCTCACTATACCTCTTCAGCATCGCCTTCAGCACATCTTATCCGAATCGTCTCATTTTCGTAGTGATTGCATTTTTGCCTTCCTATTGGAACTGAACATCTTGTATAAGATCTAACCATCTCAGCCTTGTTCCTATTTCGTTCCGTTAGGGATTTCCCCTGTCGTTAGTTTCCTAACACGGTATAGCCGCATTCTTGTGTGCTGTGGAGATCCCTGTACATCCACTCAAAAAAAAAATTATTATTATTATTATAATAGGTTAATAAAACTGTTTTAGAAAAACTATTTATTTTATAAATGTAAGAATATAATATGTAATAATTGTTTTATTAAATAATATATATATATATATATATATATATATATATATATATATATATATATATATATATATATATATATATATATATATATATATATATATATATATATATATATATATATATATATATATATATATGTATATGTCTAAGGAAAAGTCTATCAGATCAGAGAAACGACCTTGTATTTCTGCTAACTTCGATGTTATTATTATTATTATTATTATTATTATTATTATTATTATTATTATTATTATTATTATTATTATTATTATTATTATTATTATTATTATTATTATTATTATTATTATTATTATTATTTAATGTTGTCATTATTATTTTGTAATGACTGAACTACTTTATAATCTTATAACTTCATTGTGAATTCTCTTTTTATATATATATATATATATATATATATATATATATATATATATATATATATATATATATATATATATATATATATATATATATATATATATATATATATATATATATATATATATATATATTTAATTTATTTTAATTAGATTCTCATCTTTATCACGGAATCTTATAACAATTTTGTATTAAATTTTGATTAACAATACACTGTAATAAATAAAAAAAAAATTTATTTTAAAATAAATATTTTATTAAAATAGTCAAAAGTGTTTAAAGGTAAAAAAATATTTTATCAACAAAAAAAAAAATTAATTTTTTTTCATTCTGGTAATAATAATCATAAAGTTTATTTGGCATACGATTATTGATAATAGGATTATACCTTTCATAAACAAACAAACAAACTACAACTTCAGTGTGAAATAAAACCTTTATAGGCCTTTAATTACAAGGGTTAAATAGTAACGTTAGACATTTACAACTCAGGAATAGTGAAATTGTAACTTTTCAAAAGATTTAAGCTTGTAGAGTGAAATGTTACCTACCATTTCTGACTTGCTACAACTCCATGTGAAAATTTGTAATGGAAATACAACTGGAAAGAATGTAATTATAGCTTCCATAGACATTCTTTATGTTAACTTCTGGAGCAATATTGTAGTTTTTTTTTCTCTAACAGGGAATAAATCGTAACATTCACAGACATTCCGTACGAAAATTTCCAGAGTAAAATTGTATACTTTACTGATAAGGATGAAATTGCAAATTTCACAGACATAATGTAGTACTTTGTGAGTGAAATTGTAGCATTTATGTCTGTGAAAGTTACGATCAATTTTCAGACATACTGTTCGACAACTTTGAGAGCGAAATTGTAGCATTTACTGACAAAGATAAAATTTTAGATTTAGCAAACATTCCTGCACCACATATTCGCAGTGAAATTGTAAATTTACTAACAAGGGGGATGGATCGCAACTTTCAGGTATCGGTTATTCAACAACTTTGAGAGTGAAATAGAACATTTGCTAATAATAACAGAATTGTAATTTTTAAAAACATTCTTTACGACATCTTCGGCAGTGAAATCGCAAACCTTAATAACAAGGATCGAATTCTAACTTTTACAAACATTCTCTACTATATATGGGAATAAAATTGTATCATTTACTGACAATCGACATTTTGTATGACAACAGTTTGAAATTATAAAATTTACTGACAAGGATGGTATTGTAATGCTGAAGGCGAAATACAACTATAATCGGTGAGACTCTATAGACATAATTTCAGCTTGAGACATATATTGTACCTAACATACTCTAATTTCAGAGTAAATTTGAAATATTTATTTAATTTACTGGCAACAACATTTAAATTTTTCTATTTTACTCTCACCCATAAACTGAATGCTTGAACTAAATTATAAAATATAAATTTATTATATTTATATTATTTATTATATTATATTATATTTATAAATTTATTATATTTAATTATAAATTTAACAGTCATGATTTAATGTTATTTTTATTATACGGAGATGTTGTTCGCATTTAATTTATTATGATTTAGTTCTAAACACACTTTATTAGATCTCTTACTGTTTTGATTTATTGGATTTATTGATTACGGTAATCTTTTCCTGTTTACTAATTGAAAGAAGAAAGTAAAGCTCTCTTTCCTCTTATATTTGAAACTTTCTCCTTAGTTAAACTATGTTAAGACTAGTTTCTAGTTAAAAATTAAATTAAATAAAAATAAATTATAAATATCACAAAATGAAATAAAATTATGTAAAATTATTAGAACGTACATGTATTGTGGCCCAATAAGTTTTTATTTGTTTAAGTTAAAAAATTTATAAACCAATGCACTACGATGAAGAAATTTAAATATATTTAGAATGGTCAAATAGTTTTCTTTTTAATTTGACTACTAAGTAGGGTTAAATTTTACCAATTAGTTCCCGGGTCTGGGCACCATTTATCAACTTTTTTAGGCTCAGAAATTAAATCTACAATTTTTTTGGGTGACTTTAAAGTCCACTGCAACCTTAAATTCAATAACTATTAAATTAGAAATTAATTTATCTTTTGTAAGACTTTAGAACATCGTGGCTTGTTTTTTTTTCATTCCATAATAAATTGCTTCAGGAAATTGTCGACAAAGGAATAAATAAATAAAATAAAACCTGGTAAAATGTTTTCAAATGCACTATTACTATTAAAATTTTAATTTCTCAAAAGCATGCGTTTTGATCTACACTATACAAAAGTAAAAACAAAAACTGAAAGGTATATTGTAATGATTTCTTTAATTGAAACGATTATTAATTATTATTATTATTATTATTATTATTATTATTATTATTATTATTATTATTATTATTATTATTATTATTATTATTATTATTATTGTTATTATTATTATTATTATTATTATTAATTTGGAGGATTAGTTAATTTTCATAAAATTTATATGATTCTATATATATATATATATATATATATATATATATATATATATATATATATATATATATATATATATATATATATATATATATATATATATATATATATTATATATATATATATATATATATATATATATAGTATATATATATATATATATATATATATATATATATATATATATATATAAGAGTTATTATATATATTTATATATATATATATATATATATATATATATAATATTAAATGGCTTACAGAACTGCGGTGTGCCAATATATGCCCTGATTTTGTAACAACCAAAGTTTCGCTACATGGGTAGCAAAACTAGTTTTCAAAACTCTACCAAATATTTTCAAAAAGAAAACCTTGCTACAGTATTTTGATCTGGAATTTCATTCACTTTGATGAAAATTTGGTCAAGAAGTTTTAGGAAATTGATCTAGAACTTTGCTACAACTTAAATACTTAGAACTCTTCAAGAGCTGTGATGATTTAAAAATTGTTCTAGATTCTTGAAACAGTCCTAGATAACTTTATTTCAGTTTATATTTTGAAACTAAAATGCATCATTTGATGCAATTCATTTTAGAGTATGAAAGAACTTCTCGATTGCTCTTCAACTCTTCTAAAAATCTAGAAAATTTAAATTCTACTTGGGGTTGCTATAAAAATGTGATTGTTGGCAACTTATAAATGCTAAATTTAGCTAAACAGGATTTATTTTTTCTAGCTCTCTTTAACGAGAGATAATTTTCGTCACCTTCTTCCCTTTAATTTGTTGTTCAATTTATGAATAAATTTCAGGGCCGCATTCATCGAGATAGAGCTGAAAGGGATTTCAAATAGGCACTTTTGAATCTGTGTTCTATCATATGAACTTAGACGCATCTGGTTTTGGTTTGTTACAAGAATATCTTTTCAGAAGCGGCAGAGACTCTCGTGGGTCAATGATAGGAGCACCAATTGACGAAGTAAAGGACACTACAGATAAGGTATCGTCATCGACTTCAACTTCATTTTTACTATTTTTCAGATTGTCATCGACAGACGCTACGAATAAAACGATACTCAACACATCCCTCATTGGTAAGGTAACTTCTTTGATAACTTTAGGGGGATTATTAGGATCGTCCATACTGAGATTATCATTATATATACATTCTTTACTAGCGGATTGTTCAACCAATGTTTCGAATCCAGGCAATGTTTCGGTTTTCACGGATACTTTGACCCTCATCAAGTCTTCAAAACTTATAATTGAATAGTTTGGAGGAGAAGGAGGAGGTTCATCCTCTTCCTCTTGTAGGTTTACTATTTCTTCATCGATTTTGTCCGTAGACTGCGTTTCACTCACCACTGCTCAAAAAAACAAATAATATGATTATTTATGATTATTTATTATTATTATTATTATTATTATTATTATTATTATTATTATTATTATTATTATTATTATTATTATTATTATTATTATTATTATTATTATTATTATTATTATTATTCTTATTCTTATTCTTATTCTTATTCTTATTCTTATTATTATTTTTATTATTATTATTATTATTATTATTATTATTATTATTATTATTATTATTATTATTATTATTATTATTATTATTATTATTATTATTATTATTATTATTATTAGAAATGAAATATTAGCTTATAACTTATTTAGAAATGATGAACAATAAATTTTAAAGTACTAAAAAATAAGAATTATATATATATATATATATATATATATATATATATATATATATATATATATATATATATATATATATATATATATATATATATATATATATATATATATATATATATATATATATATATATATATATATATATATATATATAACACAATTTTTTTTTTTAAAATTTATATTAAAATTGTAAAAAAAAAAAAAAAATTAATTTAGCATTTTGAAGCAGTTTTAACATGAAAATTGAATTGAAACTTTTGATATATTTATTTTTGAAAATTTAATGTTAATATCATAGAGCAAAAATTCAAAAATTTTAGTTAAATTTTAAAATAAAATTAAGTTAAAAAAAGTAAGGTAAATATTTGAGATTATTTTTTTTTAACGCAAAAAAAAAAATAAATAAATAATAAATCAAGTTGATCATGCGTCATCAATTTCATACCAAAGCGACATCTATGCATGCAAATGTAGAATCAATGAGACAATGTTTTTCATTGATTGACTGTGTTGTTTGAATTAGGTAATATGTGAGTATATTTTTTAGTAAATGAAACCTAATGAATACTATGAGAAAACATGTTACACTACTGCAACGTATTAAGCATAATGAAATGCTTTTTTTTCTTTTCTTTCTTTTTTTTTGGAAAAATGAGAAACCATGGGGCAAAAGTTGACAAAAAAAAAATAAATAAAAATAAATAAATAACAAACAAACAAAAAACAAAAATGTATTGCTCTATAGTGTAGTTCTTCTTAGTACTTTAAGTGTTAATATAATTTTAATGTTCTGTTACTACAAATCATAAAAATAATCATATATACAAACCAAAAACTAAAACTATACAAAAAAAAATTAATTACCATTCATTTTTGGAGAGGAAAGATTATCTTAAATCTGCGTCTGGTGTGAAATGATTATATTTGCAAGATTTATCAAAGTATGTAATCTCTGGGATTTGTGTTGTTTGTAAGTGTTGGAGGCATGATTATTATATCAAAAATTATTTATCTACATTATTATTATTACAAAAAAAATGATGTTGCATGTTTGCTGAGAAAGAATTTAAACATTGTTAAATTCTAAAGAAAATTAAGCAGATAATTATATATTTACAGAAAAAAACATGTATACACGAGAAGTTATAAAATAAAATTTTTCTAATATACATTTATATACACACACAACAAAGACAAAATAAGGTGTATATACAGAAGTGTATATACAGAACCACCAAAAGACTATCCCAAAGCTGTTTCAAACGCCAACATCTAATGAGGCAAGTTTCCAAGAAAATTATTAATAAATTATATATATAATACCGTTTATAATTATAAATATAATCATAGCTTGCTTCAAATAATTTTGCACTAATACGAAATAATAGTGTAGTACTTTGCAGATATTGATAATGAACTATATAGTAAAATATTTAAGCAAGAGTAACCAACAGTACTGAAATTCTATAAAAAATTTAAAGTAACCAACAGTACTGAAATTATATAAAAAAAAATTTGTTATGTTCATGCACTACATTAGGTAGGGAATTTTCTTTTTTTTAACTCCTCTAGCTGCTCTATTCTCTTTTTGAAAGCTATTATCCATTTTAAACCGTTCAGTAATGGTTGTAAAAAGGAGAACAGTTTAGGGCATAAGTCTAAATTAGGAAGCGTTTTTCAAATTAATTGAAAATGCCCTATAAGCTCTTAGGTTAGGTTAGATTACCCTTTCTTATCTACATTTCACCCTTAAAATTATTAAAACTTTATCTTTTTCGCGATCATAAATTTACGCCTCTTCATTTAGACTTGTACCCAGTTTAGTCCTTGTAGTAAAAAAAAAGAAAGAAAATTCTCGACTTCATAAAGTGTAAGAACATTAAAATTATACACAGGTTTAATATTGATCCTTACACTAGATTTTGATAGAAATTTTCTCTTTTTCTTTACTCCCGAGTTTATCTTATTTTTCTTATATAAGTCATTAACGTGATATTTTCTTTGTAGTAAGATTATAATAATATTCACACTGGAATGCAATACATTACTCTATTCATATATATTATTATAAATGTTCTACTGAGTTTGATGTAATGAAAACTATTATGTTTAGGTTTGTGAAATATAGTAGATGATATGAATTTTAGTCGTGTTTTAATTTTTATACAATGGAAAAAAGTTTTTAAATAATTTTGATTAAAAATATTTTTAAAACTATTTCTTATTTTGAAAAATCTGGTGAAAATTTTTAATATAACCAACTGTAACAAAATGTCGAACTGTAAATATCCTATCAAAATTAGAGTTGTTTCCTTATAAATTCTTTAAATAAAAGTCTATAATATAATAATAATAATAAAAATTCTTTAGATAATTGTAATTCATACATATAAATGGCCATTCCTATAAAATGATAATTGGTTTTTATAAAATTTTATTTTGTTTACTTGAAATTGGACAAAGATGGTATAACTTATAGAATTTACCTTCATTAAATTAAATATACCTTAAGAAAAAATTGCTGAAGAAATTTTAATAAACATTTTGAGTAAAATACAAAAATAAAATCATTTGATGATCAATCATAATAATCAATACATTTAATTAATGATCGGAAACTGAGCAGAGATAAGCATAAAGAAAACAAACCAAATCATCATGATCCAAACCAAATTTAAAAACGCTGATTTCAACATGCACACTTCAATGATATAACAGAGTCTAAATTTGCGTAAATGCTAAAAGCTTACAAATGAAATTACAGGTTCAGCTAGTCATCAAATAAAAGAGAACGGAGAACTTGAATTCGTTCTGTAAGTCCGCTAAAACATATACATATGAATCTAAAAAAAAACAAATAGTTAATCTCTCCTCTCTTCTTCTCCCTCTTCTCTCTCCTCTCTCCCTCTCTCTCTCTCTTCCCTCTCTCTCTCCTCTCTCTCTCTCTCTCCTTCTCTCTCTCTCTCTCTCTCCTCTCTCCCTCTCTCTCTCTCTCTCTCTCCATCTTCTCTCTCTCTCTCTCTCTCTCTCTCTCTCTCTCTCTCTCTCTCTACTATCATTGACCTCTCTCTCTCCTCTCTCTCCTCTCTCTCTCTCTCTCTCTCTCTCTCTCTCTCTCTCTCTCTAAAAAAAAAATGTTAGCTTTTGAAGTAGTTCATTATTTTTTTACAAAATATAATAAGTACAAGTTGTCAATCATATTATCTGAAAGCATTAATTTCATAGTCAATGAGCCAATAGAAAGATTTAAAAGAGCAAAAAAAATTGTTGGAACATTAATATAAGCTATTTTCAATGAAAATTTTTTCTTAGGTTTATTTATGTTTTTTTTTACCATCACTGCATAACTCTAATCTATGAGGGAACAACTTCCGCGTCCTTATCCGATCATTCTCAGCATGACATTTTACCCTGTAGGATATTATGTTAAATGTTTTCCTAATTGTATGGACATTTTCACATAATTTTGGTTGTTTGAATAAGCATACGTTTCAGAGGTTGCACCTCATGAGCTGTTCAAATTACAAATGAAATTATTGTTAAGTCCCATGCGTGAGAGAATGCTTTGTTGTATGCTTCTATCGTGCATAAGAAGTTGTAAGTATTGAGACATGTTTACATACATTGTGGTACAAAGTGTAAAAGCATTTTAAATGCTGAACTTTTGAGAACAGTTTTAGTGTCCCACAAGTAATTTCATTTTGATATGTTGAAGGACAGATGGGTGAACCATGAAAATAAAGAACACTGAACTATGAAAAAATCAAATATAATAAAAGAAAATATCCTATTATTGCTTACTTAGGTAATTTCATATATGGTCATAAATTATCCATTTTGCCTTCCATATAATAAATACATTTTTGATGTGATATTTCAATTTAATTAAATTTGAGAATACAGAAAAAAATGTGCTTAACAGAGAGGTAATCAATTTTAAAAAGAAAGCATTATACTCAATGTTTTTATTGTATTAAGGCTTTTAATAAAGCTAAAGTAAATAAAACAATAAATGTTTTTAGAAAAATTTGTCTTGCAAATATAATGTTTAAGGAATTTGTGTTTTGTTAGAATAATTAGTTTTGAAACTAAAATATTCTTGAGAATTTAATTTTAAGAATATTCAGCTTAGTAATTAATATTTAATCATATTATGCTTTTTAACTATAATATATAAGAATTTTGGGTCTTGAAATAATAATAGAACATTTATGCTTTGTAACTGAAATATTTTTAAAAATTTCAAGTTTTGTAACTATAATATATAAGGATTTTGTGTTATGTAATTATATATTTTAAGAATATTCTATAACAATATTTCTAAGAATACCTAGAATAATATCAAGAATACTTGATTCAATAATAGGAATTTTTATGTTTTTTAGCTAATATTTAAAAATATTACGTTTTGTAACTAATGCCTGAAACTTTTGAATTATGTAGCTAATATTTAAGATTAATGCGTTTTGTAACAATTTGGTTACTATTGTTTTAGTTTAAAAATATTTCATTATTGCTCAGATATACTTATAACCACATGCTAGCTAGTTATTTTAATATTAAAAAAAAATAATAATAAACTTGTAAGTTTAAAATTTAAATTATAGAGTTTCTTACATAAAATTGCTGTGAAGACTTTACTGTAATCATAATCTCTCTTAGAAATTCGTTAAACAATTGTGCACAGTAATTCAATTTTCCAAGGATTAATTGATAAAAAAAACAAAATTTCAAAGTAATGTTATTGTTCAATTAGAGTAAGATAATCTTTCCCTCCCAATAAAGTAAAAATGAAAAAAAAAGATAACTTAAATATCATGGAATTACACTTAATTAGTAAAAAAATGTGAAAGAAACAATTACAAATAAGAACTGTTTCCTTAAACAATAAAATAGATGTTAAATTATAAAATAATAGTATAGTAATAGATATAAGTATTAAAAATCTCTGTGTTAAATCTCTCAGGGGATTGAAGGACATTGAACAACAAATGTGGAGATGTTTATGAAGTCTTATTAATAAAATTATAAGTAAATTGCAGGTTCTTTAATTGCTTTAAGTAGTTCAAGAGTTTAAGATCTGTAATATTGATTAGAAAATAAAAAGAGACAAACGCAAATAGGCTTGTGAAGTCCTGAAATAAAATCACAAGGAAAATGTAGATTCTTTATTGTTGTACTTAGTTTAAGAAATTTAAAAGGTCTGAAAAAAAGTGATAAATAAATTTCCCCAAGATCTTTTTGAATATAATGGCAATGTATTTAAAATATATTTAAGTTATAAACAACAGATGAAAAATGAAAAATGAAAAATATGTTTTGAAGTAAAATGATTGCAGCAAATATGATAAACATTTAATGTAAAATGAATTACATCTACTACATTAAATATCAAACATATAACATCAAACATAGATCTCATGAGATAAAAAAAAATTGAATCAGTATAAAAAAAATTAAATATTTAAAGCCAATATTTAAATTTTTATTTAAATATTTTAAAGATTTTATTTATTTATTTATTTTAAAATTTTTATTTATTTAAATATTTAAAGACAATAAATACAACATAATTAAAACATATAATACAATTTGCTTGCCCATTATTTCTAACTGCTAGTTGTCATTACAACAAATTATAATTATTTTCAAGTAAAAAGTAACACAGAGTTAGAAAACAAATTTAGGTGAAAGATGACCTATTACAATAATAAGAAATCAATATATATATGTGGTACTAGAGACGGTACATTTTACACGTGAGGAATATTAAAGTTAGTGAATATGATAACAGTAACTGTGACAGCTCTTTTAAAATGGCAGAAACCCCTTTAAGTGGAAAACGACATACCACGGAAGTGAGAAAACAAGAAATGTAAAATAAAAATTAGAAAATTATATGTGAGATACGTTTATAACCTGTCGATGTATCAAAGAACATTTCTGGCTTATGCCAAAGCGTCTCCACCATTTTCGTCATGAGTTGTAGTCGATCTAGAGGAACATTGGCAATTTGTTCTTCTAATGTTCATTTTATACAAATAAAAAGTATAAATATAAAATGTCTTAAGCTAATAAACAATAATTTTTTTTTTTTAATTTTCTTCATTAGCAATGAAAATAATATTTATTTTTAATACTTCTCTCTGAAAATTAATATTAAACTTGATATATAATATATATTAAATTGAAATTTTTGAAATCCAATATTTTTTTTTTATTATGTTAAACATTTTACCCTTTCCAAATAAAAGCTTAGGTTGTTGATGTTAACTTTTTCGGTTAAACAGAAATAGTTTTAACACCCAAATCATAAGATTCAGAAGAAGATGTTTGTTGCTTACACTATTTGACCCTATTATTATACCAATGTTAGGAGGCGACATCATTCATGCTTGCAGACATATTATGTAGTTATTTAGAAAAAAAGAAAAGAAAAAAAGTTGGCACAGTATATATACTGTAAATAATAAACCGTCAGTGTGCTTTAAGAATTAGAAAAGGTATAATAACTTTGGGTATTATTCTATATTTGAATCAGTGTATATTTTCTGAAAAAATTTTCAAAGTTCAAAAAAATTTCTAAGTTCAGAAAAGTTAAGTTAAGTTAAGTTTTTTAAGAAAATTATTTAGTGGTAAGCTTCTGGCATAATTCCAGAATCTTTCCTAAAGAATTTTAACTTAAGCTTTTCTGAACTTAGAATTTTTTTTGAACTTAAAAATTTTTTCAGAAAATATACACTGATTCAAATCTAGATATTTACCTAACTTTGAAACTGCTAAGCTATTAAAAATTGTTTTAAACAAATTGTATACCATTTTAATTTAGACATTTTTATAACTTAACAAACTTAGTGACATTAGTTTATTCAAGGCTAAGGTCCAATTTCAATGTTTTTTTTTTTTCTTTTTTTTTTTTTTTTTTATCCCCGGACACAACCCCAAGACTGAAATTTGGGCGTAATTTTTGTAATTTTTATATTATTTGATTTAACAAAATGTATAATGTTGTGAAGACTTTTCGCGGTCTCTAAAACGTCGATTTCAATTTTTTTTTATGATTATTATTATTATTTTTTATTTTTTTTTGTCTATATTTATCCGTTTGATTTTTTCATGCGGAAGAAAAACTGGTTTAAATTATTTTTGATTGGAAGTCAAAAACTCTGTTCTTGAATTGGTTGTGATAAAATTTTGATAAAGGCACAAATTCTTTTTAGCCACCAACTTTAAAAGAGAAATAAACAATAATTCATAAATGATTTTTGGCGATAACTTCTAATTTTTATCTGAAATTTTCAGGGCAAGTAAAATTGTGGAAGATACAACTGGTTTATTTAGATAATTATTTGGATAATTTTTTAGATTGCCGTTATTCAAGAGAATTTTTTGAAAAAAAAAACATTATTCCTTGAACAGCGGCAAAATGGTTGGGTATGCCAAAAAAAATTTATCTAAATAAAAAAGATGTTCCTCCCAATTATACATGACCTAAAATTTTCATAATGATTGGACCGACAGAGAAAAAAGTTATCGTCAACAAACATTTAGGAAAAAATTTTACCTCAATTTTGAGTTGGTAGCTGGAGGGAGTTTGAGTTGTGGCTGGAGGAAATTTTGAGCTGGAGGGAATTTTAGTTGATGACTGAAGCGGAATTAGTGTCTTATATAAAAATTTCATAGCAGCCAATTTAGATAATGGATTATAGTCTTTAGGTAGGGTAGTTAGGTTAGGTTAGGTTGCATAGTTGAAATTTAAAGTCATTTCAACAAAAGTTTTAACTTTTAATCATAAGTCTAATATCGGGTTTACTTTCAAATGACAAAAAAAAAAAAAAAAAAAAAAAAAAAAAAAAAAACTAACGAATAGAGACACAAAAATCCGCTAGGAATTGACTTATTAGAGCTTGCCAAATGTTTCCAATTGCTTTTAGTTAAATATAAAAGAAGAAAATTAAATAATTTTTTGCAAAGTTGCAAAATTTGACCTTAGTCAAAAGATTGCAATAACGGGTTTGCATATGTTTATATTTATATATATGTTAATGCTATATAAATAACATCGCAGTAAGTCTATGTTAATAGGTTAATATTATACAAAAAACATCATATATATATATATATATATATATAATAGCAATATTATATCATATAATTATACTATATTTACTATACACTATATACTATATAGATAATATATATATATATACTATATATTATAGTATATATATATTATATATATATTATACTATTATTAATACTATATATAATATATATAGTTATATACTATACTATATATTAAGCCCTTTCATGTTTATGACGCCGTCATTTTGATTTTGCTTTGTTTTTTTTAACATATTGCTTAGTATATGATACCAAATAATGAATTTCGTTAGTGCTGATGGACATGCATTCAAAAGTTCGAATATATTTTTAAATTAATTATTTAAAAATCACATTTATATCAATAAAATTTTTAAAAATTGAACATATTCTCAAAAAGTACGACACTTACAGGAAAAACCAAATTACATATTTGAAATCAGCATAAAGTTATTACAAAAAATTGTAAAAAAAACAAATAAAAAACAAAATTTTTTTTTTTTCATAAATGAAATATCTCGAAAAAGTACGAACACTTACAGAAAAACCAATTAACATATTTGAAATCAGCGTGTAAAGCTTATTACAAAAAATGTAGAAAAGAAAATAATTAAAAAAAAATAAAAAAAAAAATTTAGGCTTTCAAGCCGACGGGGGAGAGAGGGGGGGACGTTTTCCAATACCCCGTAGGGGAGGGCGGAGAACCCCCGCGACACTCATAATTACCAAAGAGCGGGTGTTCCGGAGACCCTCCCGGAGGGAAATAGTCCTACCCTGTACGTTCCCCCGGAAGCGAGAGACCGACTCCTGCCCATCTTCGGTTGACCCTTCGGGTATTCCTTGATTAGTTAAAAAAAAAAAAAATAAAAATTAAAACTGACGTCCGTAAAACGTAACGGGTCCTATATATTTTTTGAATCATGTTTTCACCCCTTAAATTGACTGTTAGGTTTGATCATACTAGAAATATATTAAAAAAAACAAAAAAAAATTTAAAACTCACGGAGTCTTAAAACATAAACCATCTCAGATACTATATATAATATTATATATATATATATATATATATAATATTATTATATATTATATATATTATATATATATATATATAATATATAAAATATACTATACTAATATATATATATAATATATTAATATATATAATTCAATATATATACTATATATATATATAAATATATATATATATAATATAATATATATATATATATATAACTAACACTATTATATATATATAGATATATATATATTATATATATATAGTAATATAATAGATAACTATATATATATATATACTCACTATATATATATATATATATATATATATATATATATAATCGTTTTAAATATGCACAAACCCCTATTAGTTAGCTATAAATACAACTAATTGCAGTAAAATTTACTAAAGAATAAATAGGTTAGTTATATTGGTTAAATATGCTTGTAATATAGATACTAGTAACAATCAAAGCTAATTGTTCTACTTTTGAAGGTTAGTGTAATAATTGTATATAACACATAAGGGTACTTAATTATGGTGCTTATTATTTTTAGTAACAGTAAGCTGATATAGTGTTATGATTTATATCATAAATACTAGTTATTTATGCTAGTAATTATAATAGTAAATTAAATCGTGACATACATTTAGAATCACATACAAACTTCCTAAGAATTTATAAAAAAATTTTTTTTCTCACAACTACAGCAAAGTAAATCATAATATAGTATTTTTATCGTTTATATACTTATTGTTAATTTACCTTATCATTATATTATTATATATATATATATATATACTATATATATATATACTATATATTATATTATATAATAATATAGTATATAATATATTATATATATAATATACATATCATATATATATATATATGATATATATTATATAATATATATTAGTAATATTAGTAACACCAATTTTAGTAACTTATTTTTGAAAATTTATTATTGTTATTATTATGATTATTATTATTATTATTATATTATTATTATATTATTTATTATATTATTATTATTATATTATTTATATTAAATCTTTTAATTAGTTGTAAATAATTATGTGAAAATTTATTATTATTATTATTATTATCATTATTATTATTATTATTATTATTATTATTATTATTATTATTATTATTATTATTATTATTATTATTATTATTATTATTAGATATATTATTATGTATTATTTCAAATTCTGATCAATTATGTAAATAAAAAATTAATAGATAATAATAATAATAATAATAATAATAATAATAAAATAATAATTAAATAACAATACAATAATAAGAATAATAATAATAATAATAATAAGTAATAATAATAATATATAATGAATATAATAATAATAATAATAATAATAATAATAATAATTTTTTCGATGATTTAAATTTAATTATAAACCTAGTAATAGATAATTAAAAACTTTCAATCAATCGTGATTACTACTACAACTACCACGACTATAAATAGTGATGAAGACTGTAAAAAAAAGTGATGAAAATTGAGGCTGATGATAGTTTGTAAAATTATTGCGATGCTAGTAATTATTATTATAATCATTATTATACTTATAATTTTAAATATATATATATATAATATATATATTAAATTATATATATCTATTTATATATATACTATATATATAATATATTTATATTATGTATTATAATATATATATTTAAATAATATATAATATATACTATATATATATATACATAATTATATATACTTTAGTATGTATTAAACAATTCTCTTCTCTTTTGCTTGATTTTGTCACTTTGCATATTGATTATTATTGATTATATTATACTCTATTATTATTATATTATTATTATCTATTTATATTATGTTTTTTTTTAATTATATATTAATTATTGTATTATTATATCATTATTAAATTATTATGATTTCCACCATTATATATTATATATTATTTTATTTTTATTTTTTATTTTTTATTTTTTATTTTTTATTTTTTTTATTTTTTATTTTTTAATTTTTTATTCTTTATTTTTTAGTCTTTATTTTTTATTTTTTTTATTTTTATTTTTTTATATTTTTTATTTTTTATTTTTTATTTTTATTTTTTTTTTATTTTGTTATTATTAGTTTTTTATTTTTATTATTTTATTTTTATTTTTATTTTTTTATTTGTATTTTTTATTTTTATTTTAACGTTATCAACTTTTTTATTTTTATATTATATTTTATTTTATATATTATTATTATTATTACTTATATTATTATTAGTATTATTATTATTATTATTATTTATTATTATATATTATATTATTATTTATTCTAGCAATATAGATTATAAACATGCTAAGCTAATATTGTAATTTAAATGCAGAGGGCATCAATAAGCTGTATGTTACAATTATATATATATATATAACATATATAATATATATAAAGTATAATATATATAATATATAGTTTTTATATGTAATATATAGTATATATAATATATATATATATTATATTATATAGTATATATACTATATATATTATGACGGCCGAGAGTAAGGAACTTACCATTTTTGGAGAAGAGTTGGCCCTGGAATATCCTGCCCTGCCATACTGAACTCCATTTCCCGTCATCGATTTTGTATACTTGCTCTCCGAGGTTGTCCCGCTTAACGACTCGACGATGAGGGCCATCATGTGAAGTCTCTCTCTGTAATCGTCTTCATCGTCATCAATTTCATCTTGTTGCGTCACCTTTGAACCAAAGAAATTAGATCTTTGACGACACTGTCGCACCTGTTATCACGGGGTCAGTAAAAGGGTTAGTAACTACACCTACGATGACAGTAAGCAACGCACAAAAAAAACCATTGAAACCACAACAAACTATAACCCACTTTAATAGAGAGACTAAGACAAATTAAAACATATAACTATAAACCACTAAAACCCTCTTAAAACATTCTTAAAAACATAATAAACCACTAATATTTACTTATAGAAACATTAAAACAAAAACCATTAAAACTATAATAATACTTAAGACACCAATACTGCACAATAAAACATACATATTTAAATATTTATATTACCTAATTAGTGCACCAGTATTTTCACTAATTATTACTACCTATTTTTAAACACAGAATGACAAAATAGCACATATATACATATATAATTTACTTTTTTATATATATTTATAATATATTTAAATTGAATTAAAAAATCTATACAATATTAAAGTTATAAATCAATTAGTACACAAAAAGACATATAATTAAATCATAAATGTTATAATTATATAATTAATTATAATTATAGTTATAATTATATTTAATTATAATTATATACAAACAAAAATAATTTATTTACAATATATATAATTATATTATTGGTTTACTTACATGGTATAGATATTCAGATGTATAGTCCTTGTTATTTATTATTGGTAGGCATGAAACAAATTGCAATTTCAATTAATAATATTAATATTTTGGACTTTTATTAATATTAACATTGGTGGTTAGTTGATAATTTGTGAAGTTTTTTTATTGCTAAAAATTTGTAATGGTTTTATTAATAATTTATGGATTTTTTTTTTTGTGTTTTTTGTTTTAATTTGTAAGTTAAAAAATTTGTAATGATTTTATTAAATATTTATTGATTTTTTTTTTTTGTGTTTTGTTTTTTTTTTTAATTTGTAAGTTAACATAAACGGTGGGGATTTTATCAGTAATTTTTTATTGTTTTTTTTATCAATTTTTTTTAAGGATTTTATTGCTTTAAGGATACGTTGTTAATTGGTATAATAATTGGTTTAGTTTTATTCAGGTTAGCTATTAAATTTATTAATAATAAATTTATGGTAGCTGGTAAAGTGTGTTTATAAAATATTAAATAAATTGAATTATTAAATTAAATTATTAAATAATTATTTAATTAAAATAAGAATAATTAAATATATTAGTAATAATTGAAAGTTCTTAAAATTATTATTCGTTGGTGTGAGGTTTACTAATAATAATAATTGAAGTGATTTTAATAATAAATTAAGGTAGATTTTATTGATATTAATTGATATTAATAAGTAGTAACTGCTATTAGAATTTTATTAAAAAAAAACGAACCAAGTTTCTTCAACTAAATATACTTTTTTTATATTTATATATAATATATTCATTCTTATTATATATATATATATATTATATATATATATATATTATATATAATATATATAATATATATATATATATATATATATATATATAATGTTGTTTATTTTATTAATGATGTAAATGATGATTATTTTTTAACAAAAACATGGTGTAATTTTATAGTGTAAGATAAGTTGACAAACCTTCTGAATAAATACCTATTCAACATATTTGTCAATATACTTTTAGCATCTGATCATTAACTACTATAAAATTGATATTTTTTAAAAATGTTCTGTCTCAATATTTCAGAAAATTAAAAAATAAATAAATAAATAAATAAAAAATAATGAAATTAGAGATATATTGCAATGATCTTTTTAACTTGTGAGAATAAGTCAGATTCTTTGAACAGAAGAATTTTTTATTATATTCTGCGAGACCCACATTTGAATCATACAGATTTTCGTAGTTCGTTCTGTGCAATTCATATGAACTTCTTAAGATATGTACAGATTTTTGTATTACATTCTGTACAATTATCAAAATAAATCCATATTTATAATGAATGAATTATGATATTAAAAGAACTACAGAAACGGTTGAGTACTTCTTAAGAAAAAAAAAAGACAATTGTAATTTTAAGTTTCTTTTTAACGTTAAGATTCTTATCTTCCTATTTAGATCATATGTACCCCAGTGACCCTTTTGTAGGATTTTAATACATGAAAATTGAGATATGAAAATAGTGGATGTGGGAAATAAACAAAAACAAGAAAAAGAATAAGAGGAGAATGGATGGTAGAGAACATATTAAAGCATAGAAACAGTAAATGACATTTCTCAAGCATTTAGAGGTCAGAGAAGAGTTAACTGAAAAACGGAAAAAAATAAAATAAAGATAATTTTATATGAACAAACAAATACATAAATAAATAAATAAAAAAATAAATAAATAAATAAATAAATAAATAAATAAATAAATAAATAAATAAATAAATAAATGTGTTAAAAATTAGAATGAGAAAACTAGATCAATATAGAAAAGAGGGAAAGAAATTACCATGTTGAAAAACAAAATAAAATTGACATGTATTATTATTATTATTATTATTATTATTATTATTATTATTATTATTATTATTATTATTATTATTATTATTATTATTATTATTATTATTATGTTATTATTAGCTTATTAGTAAACGTGAGGATGAGAGTGCGAGTAAAGTTGAGCGCATATAGAGTAAGCCCCTATATAAAACAATAAAATATAAAAATAATAATAGATTAATTAGTTATTAGTATTATTATATTATTATTATTATATATTATTATTGATTATTATTATATTATTATATTATTATATGTAAATCGCAGGCGCTCTTTGTTATATTAAAAATTATAAAACTTTATTATATTATTATTATTAGTATATTATTATTATATGATTATTATTTATTATTAATATTATATATTAGTGATTGTATTATTATTATTATTCATTATTATTATTATTATTATTATTAATTATTTATTTCATACCAGTTATAAAAACTTTTGAAACATGTTCAGAAATATTTAATACTTGTGTAAATTTTGATTGTATTATTGATTATTATGTATATATTATTATTATATATTATTGAGTTATTATTATTATTATTATATTATTATTATTATTATTTATTATTATTATATTATTATTATTTATTTGATTATTTTTTGTTTTTTTTTATTTCTATTATTAGCATTATTATATCATTACATATCATATCATTAATCATTATCATTATCATTATTATGTGAGTGAGTTAGTTGATATTTATAGTGTGATTATATATTATTATTGATTATTATTGGAGTATGGTGATTATTCATTAGTATTAACTGGACAATACTGTATGCCCAGTAAGAAATAATGAAGTTACCTAATATATAATAATAATAATAATAATTATAATATTAAAAAAAAAAAAAAAAAAAAAAAAAAAAAATAAAGAGGAAAAAAAAAAAAAAAAAAAAAATTAGTTGATTTAATAAAATAATAATAATAATAATAATAATAATAATAATAATGATTAATTAATATAATATAATAATAGGATAATATAATAATAATAATAGATATAATAATAGAAATAATAATTAGATAATAATAATAGTAGTAATTAATAGAAATAATATAATAATTAATAATAATAATTAGATAATGATAATATTTAATAATAATAATATAAAGATAATAATAAGATAATAATAAAGAATAATAATAATAATAATAATAATAATAATAATTAATAATATAGATAATAATAATAATAATAATAGGCCCAATATAGGTATAATATTAATTATAGCCTATTAGAATGGAATAGATATTAATTTATTAATTTTAACCTTTTGAAATATTACTTTAATAAGAACTGCTAATCATCGTTTAAATATAAGACAGCGAGCGATTATGTTTCATAATTTTTCGCTTATACGTCATTTGTTACTTCCTTATAGAGTAAGCGTTGACATTATTGTCTTAAACAACAATAATATATATATAATATATATATATATAGGTATATATAACTATTAAATTTATTATATATAAAAATATAATTAGATAGTATTATATATATATATATATATATATATTATAGTTACTATATTGCTATGATACTATATATATATATATATATCAATTATATATATATATATATATATTCATCATTTCATTTCATAAGCAATTAATTTTAATATAAATATTATTATTATTATTTTTATATTATTATTATTATTGGTGTATTATATTATTATTATGTAGTTATATTATTCATCTTATTATTATTGTTTATTGCTATTGTTTATTAATTAATATAAGTACATAAATCTTGTATTTTTCTGACATTATTATTATTTTATATTATTATATTATTTATTATTATTATTATTATTATTATTATTTAATAACTATATTAATTGAATTAGCAATGATAATTTAATTAAGCAAAGTTGAGAATGAAATAAACAAAAAAAAATCATTTGATTAATTTAATTGTTGCGCTTTTGTTAAGAAGCGAGAGTAGCGATTTTGTTATTATTCTCATTACTGTTGAAAAAAGAAACTAGAATTGCGATTTTTTTTAATTACTCTTTTCAAAGAGTAGTAAATAAACAAGGGCGACAGTAGTGGTTTTGTTATTTCCTTCATTAAAGATTATTAAACAAAAAGTAGCCAAAGTGGCGATTTTATTATATATCTCTTAACAAAGATTAGTAAATAAGAAGCGGTAGGAGTAGCGCTTTTTTTCACTACTTTTGTCAAAAACTCTTAAAAATATCTGTTAAATGAAAAAGTAGTCGAGAGAATGCAATTTGTATTATTACCTTATCAAAAGACTAGTAAAGCCTGTTTGTCGTGTTTTGCATTTGTGGCTTGCGAACGTAGGAGACCTAATGCTTTTGAGTTTGGTTCGTTTTGTCCGAAAGCGCTTTTGTCGCTAAAAGATTGCACACCAAACGTTTTGGGGCTCCTTGCGTCAGTTTGCCCTTAGCACAAATGTTCATGTGTAAAATAGAATGACTTTAGCGTAAAATTAAAAATTCCTTACGTTGGGTGTGAGCCATGTTGATAGATGCTCTCGGTTTAATTGTTTTTGACAGAATGTCCTGACGAACGTCAACTCGAATTTGCGATTTTGTCGTTTTTGTTTGGTGTATATTCGTGTAAGCGACGAAGTATGCATATTAAAACGAAACGGCTTAAATTGAAAAAAGCTAGCGAATAATGTGTAGTTCATTATCTTATACATGTTGTGTAGTAGCGCTGGTTCTTCTGCTTATTAATTATTCAAAGTCTGTTTTAAAAGAGATTTGTAATGATATTAGGCGAGGCGAATTAATCATTATCTACTTCTGTATCAAAAACTGGTAAATTAAAAAACTAGCTGTATATATTAGCTGATTTGTATTTACTCTCTATTTCCAATACTGTTGTAATTAAAATGGTACTGCCAAATAGTAGCAGTTCGGTAATATCCCATCAGATAATGCTAACAAGAGTGCCACCTACACAAGCGATACGATTCTTTATTCTTATCAAACCTTCTAAGATATAATATATATATAAATATAGTTTTAGTATATAGTGGGTGGGGTGCTGGTGGTCATAGTATATATATATTAGTGTTAGTAGTGATGGTTGATAGTATATATATAATATATATTTAGTATATATATATATATATAATAATATATATATTGAGAGCTGATAGTAGATATATAATAGTATTAGTAGGGGGTATGAGTAGTGTAAGTGAGTATATATTATATAATATATATATATATATATCACTTGTAAATGGTAATTCCTTGAATGCAATCATTTTTAATTAATCTTATAGAATAAATTTAATTTTACTTTATTTTTTTTATAACTATTAATAACAATTAATCTTTGAAGGTTAATTATTCTTTAAAGCTTATTTTACATTAATTAAACATAAAATTTTAAAAATTTAATTCCTCCTAGAGTTTCTTCTTATTTGAAGCAAGTTTTTACAACAACGTTAGATTTTATACTATTTAACAATAAAATATTAACATTTACAAAAATTAATTCTTTTAAAAAGTTAGTTATTCTTAAAGGCTTTTATAACAATTAATCTTTTGAATTTAATTATTCTTAAGGTTCTTATTGCAATAATTAATCCGAAAATTAATTATTAAAGCTAGTTGTTCTTTGATATTTATTATCTTTAATTAAATTTCATTTTAAAACTGTTAATCCTATAAGATTAATCTTTCAAGCCTTTTTTTTACAACAACTAATAGTTTGAATTTAATTATCTTTAATTAAAGCTCATTTAAAAGGAATTAATCCTTTAAAATTAGTCTTTGAAACTTTTTTTAATAACCATTAATAATGTGAAATTAATTATTCTGAAATTTTTTTAGAGCAATCAATTTTAATTAGCTAATATGAGGGTTTAATTACTACTTTTTTCTACTTATTCAACTGAAACTTATTATTAGAAAAATAATACTAAATATAACTCTTGCATTCGTCAGACATATTTGTGGGGTTTATAAATAAATCAAGGGTAGTAATCTTATAGCATTTGATACATAATATAAAATCTATTATTATAATATTCATTTTAAATATCCTGTCTTTAGAAATTGAATTGTTAATATAATCTTTAAAAGAAATGAGTCTCCGCATATTTAAATTAAAAATTTTCAGAAATTTTGCCCCAATAACATGTCTGAAGAATATAAGCTTGGCAATTTTTATTTTTGTTTAATATTTTATCTTAATTGTACCATAATCTTAAAACAATTAATTTTATTTTACATCATTTGCTACTACCATCTATGTGTGTGTCCCACGCAGGAGATATTAGAACACAAAAGCCTCTACAATGGATATGTTATTTTAAGATTAACTAAACTTAAAAATAGTATATAGATAAATAATGAAAGCTAAGAAATCACCAAGCAAGCAAGCGAGCAAGCAAACAAGCAAACAAATTTGGGATGGACTGACTATGATATTAGACATGCAGGTTTATTAGTAAAGTTATTTGGGTAAACTTAAAACTAAATAATTGATCTTCGATTGAGAATGAAGAACAAATTATTAATTATATAATTATAATTATTTTATTTAATGATTATATATCGAATATTTTATATAAATAATTTATAACTATATATAATTTATAATATATAATTTTTAAATTTCAGTAAAAAAGAGAAATAAGCACATATGAGCACTACATATTAATAAACTTTAGAATAAAAAAATAATTTAATTATTAAATTTAATATAAAATTATTTTAGTAATTTTAATAAGCAATAAATAATTTAAATAAAGCTCCTAAAATCATTTAGTTAAGCTCTATAAATGAAAAGGATAATTGGTTATTAATACCGATGTAACTTCAGGAAGTAATAATTTGGACCATGTGCTGGATAAAGTTTGAACAAGTTTGAACAAGTTTGGACCACCTCGGATAAAGTAAGATATTTTTCATGAACAGGAATAACACATGAAGAGTGAAGATATATTGATGACGATGTTGATATATCTTAACGCGATGAAAGATAACCTTTGAATTAAAATTATATGGAGTTGTATGGAATATTGTGAAAATATGAAGTAAATGTCGTAGAATTCTGGAATAGTCTTCGGTAACTCTTTACACTTTGTATTTTGCCAAACTAATAAGTTTTCTGAACGTGAAGATGAAAAAATATTGCAATTCAAAAACTTATCTCCAACAGAAGTTCCTACAGTCAGTTTGGGTGCTTTAGCTGTTACATATAGAGGTATGTCAAAATTATGGATTTATCAAATGAACATATTTCTTAAGAAGTTCCAGAAGATCTGCTTTTGTATTCTAGGGAATTCGCGTAGCCTACTCTGTACGTGACTTAAACGGGAATTTCTTTGTAGGAATGCTTTCAGATTAAAGAATAATGGATGATGGTATTTCGTGATATAACACAAACGACATTATTGTTTCTGAAATACAAAGTCAGTGGGGTGTTTGGATTTAAGTTTTGAAACGGATGGGGGGTGGTTGTTATACGTGTGTTTCTATTAAAGTAGATTCTTTATAGATATTCGTGATAGATTTGAAAGGCCTAGTGGAACCATGTGTAGCGAGCGTGCTGAGTTGAGGGGGAGGGGTCTTTCACATGAGAGTTGGGTTGCTGTGCGGAGGAGGAGACGCGTGCGAAACTAGGAGTGTTCTTTTTCACGGCGTGAGCAGACGCAGTCTCCTCGGAGCCCCTCGAAACTTTGTAGGGTGGTGGTCAAGGGGGTATCATGGTTCATTGTGGCGTAGCGTCGCTGAAGGAACTGGGGAGAGAGTTTCAGCAAATTGTAGGATTAAATAGCGAAGAAGGGAGGAGTAGTGGAGTAATAGGGGCGGGGAGTGGTAGAGAAAGGAAATTGGAGCGAACGTTTGTCACATGGCTTACCCCCAAAAAAAAAGGAGAACGGAATGAACACCCACGGCTTCGTGATCATGCTCTTAAAAAAGTTCAGCATGCTTTGAGATGTTCTTGTTTTGAAGTCTTCTTAAGGTGGCTTCGCGTGGGAGTACTGGCTTGTAATGACTTTCTGGTAAAGAATGGTAAGGAAATCCGAGGTAAACCGAGCGGGGAAATCATGATCCAAAGTGACAATGAGCAATTTAAATATCAGGAGGTAGGAACCATAGGCTGCACGGAGTATCCTAAATTAAGGAGAAAAAAGGACGGATAAGACAGTTTGAGATTCTGTGAAAGCGGAAGAAGTACATGGCGAGTGGGGTTTGTTAATAAAGCAAGTGACACAGGGTTTTCATTCCTCCATTTATAATTGCGAAGGGAAACTATATTATTTGATGTAGAATACGTAACTGACTTACTAACTAGCTACAGTTACGTACTACACAACTACTACTACGTACTGACGTACTAGCTACTACTGACTGACTACTACGGCAGAGGGTGGTCAAGGACTGGCTGGGGTTAAGCCAAATGCCCAGTTCGATATAGCAGAAGTGTGGTTTCAAAATTTCGAGTTGCGATTAAGAAACTCGGAATGAGCGCTGTCGGCGGGGTGACAAAATGAAGAAGGTATGTATTGAAATTATTAAGTGTTGGAGATTAGTTTCTCCCTTGAAACATTGAGCGTATCAGCTTCTAGAAGTGTATGTAAAAAAAGAGGTTCTCAAGTTATGAAAATTGGCGGAGGAGATGAAAATAAGTTAAGCCACGAGGAACAAGTGAGCTGGAGTAACCACCGCGAATGGATTAGAAGTCTGGCGTCGAAGTCCAGAGTGGGTACGGTGGATAGTTTAGTAAGGAGGGAGTGGAGGAAGTGGAGAATGCAGTCGGATCAGCGGGTCCGATTGCTCAAGAGAGTTGAGAAGACAAGAGAGTGGGGGGATGAGACAGGGTGGAGAAACAAACGACGGGGGCCTTGACTATGGAAAACAGTCCAGATTACCGGTGGGCTGAGTAGATAATGTTTTAGGAGTTGTTCTTTGATCGTTTCTGTAGAGAAAAAAGATTAGAGTAGTTGGGTAGTAGATTATTTTAAATGAAAGAATAACTTTCCATTCTAAAATTTTAAGGTTTTCAAATACAGTTAGTTTAAGATGAGGAAGTTTATCTAGATCAATTAGCATTAGAACAATCTATGTATCGTGCACGTATTGGTTGTAATAAGTTTAAGGGTTTTAATACAAATGATATTGGTAGTAGGGTATTGAAGCTTCTTAGGGAAAGAGAAGTAAACAAGGATCACTAGTGGCCGGGTTAGATTGATTGGGGTGTTGTTGGAGGCGTTGAGATGAACTATAAATGTTTGAGGTTTTCACAGTACAGTTTAGTGTGAAGCAAGAATTGGGAGGGTTGGTTATGAGATAATCACCTAGGATCAGGGTGTTCCCAGACGCTTCCGGCAGGTATACTCATAAGTAATTTCGCTTGAGAAAAGTTTATTGTTAAGTTAGGAATAAGAGATGAGATATAGAACAGAAAAGTACAATGAGAGTACGAAAATTGTAATAGGATCTACAATTTTGTGGATGATTTGGATGATAAAACTCAAACATGGGTATTGTTACTTTAATGAGCAGGAGAATTGAATTAATGTATAAAGAAGAAATCTAACTCTTGGTG
>JABUQX010137204.1:35000-40486 GCA_015478945.1 Trachelipus rathkii | reverse complement strand
AAAAATTGTAAGAACATTAACTTCTCAATCAACCTTAAAGAAGCGGTCCTAAGCACCCAGCTTCAATATATATATATATATATATATATATATACTAAAATTCATAGAAGTGTACTGGGGTATTTCTGTGCAACATGACCAACCAGACAAAATCGAAGTTAATGTTTCGACGAAAATAGATAATAAGGGGAAGAAAATCTCCACCGTCTTTCAGACTCGAAGACTTTGACAACTGCTTCGATAAAAGTGTACAAAACACTCTTTATCGGACCTATACCTACACCAAATAGTCGACAGGAAAATGGGGTAGAAATTTGTAGAAAATAAATCTGGTTGTTGCAGAGTTTCTCTGACAGATCAACAAAACAACTTAACCTAACCCAACTACAACCTAACCTAACCTAACCTAACCTAACCTAACCTAACCTAACCTAATCATTCCAGTAGACGTTGCAAGTGATCTACTTCCAGTCTCTTTCAGAACTTGTGTTTAGCAAAGAAGGTTGTAGGAACACCTTAACCGGGGCGCGGCCACGGGATTATGTCCACATACTCCCGTATTATAAAAGTAATAAGTCAAATTTAAAAAAGTTTCTCTTCCATATAATTGAGTTCACAATTCAGAAAGCTTGAACCTTACTCACACTAATTTCTTCTTATAAATCTATTCTATATCATTAAGCTAATTTTTATTTTAATTAACAGTTTTTTAAAGGCAAACCATGACAAGAAATAATACACTCTCATATATATATATATATATATATATATATATATATATATATATATATATATATATATATATATATATATATATAACTATATACATATATATATATATATATATATATATATATATTTAATAATAGTAGCGCAGAGGGCTTCACCCCAATTTTTATAATCACAGGATATACTCTAAAAAAACCTTAATGAAAGAATAAAAAAAAAACATTAAACGTGTGGCTTGGTCTTTTTAGGAAAAAAAGATTACAGCCTCACAAAAGTTAAAACTCCCTGTAGACTTTTCATTTTTGATCCATCCAGGTTGGTCTCATTTCAGACCCTCTAGTTCAAGGTTGTGATATATTTTTGTTAAATATTACGAGAAAATATATGTAGAATTAACAAATCTTATCACTTAACCTACCTAACTAGGGTGGCCCTAAAGCGACATGTTTACTATTTTTTTCATAAGCCAGAAAAATACTTGGAAAGTTTGAAACTTTGAGGAGGCTGTAACGCTTTAAAGACTTAAATCATTTCATCTTTTTATGCTTTATTATTATTTTTTTATTATATTCTGTGATTTAAAATAAAAAGAAAATCTATGGGATGAAACTTTTTTCCTAAAAGAGACCCGCCACGTTTGGTTTTTATTTTGTACCATTATTTTTAAAAACCATCGTGATTTTTATAAAAATAAAGGAATTGAAACCCCCTCTGCGCTACTATTACCATATATATATATATATATATATATACTATATATATATATATATATATATATATATATATATATATATATATATATATATATATATATAAATATATATATATATATATATATATATATATATATATATATATATATATATATATATATATATATATATATATATATATATATATATCTATAAATATATATATATATATAAATATATACTTATATCTATATATATATATATATATATATATATATATATATATATATACATCTCTCTATATTTTTATATATATATATATATATATATATATATATATATGTAAAAGATCTGTTATAAATTAAATGTTTATTTTGGTACGTATAGAATCCTTGATATAAATAAGTGAATTTTGAAATAAAATATCTTAAAAAGCACACACACACACCCTCATACAAAGATGAACACATGCATACACACACTCAACGTGACGCACAAACGAACATTGATTTACACATGAGAAGTTTCTATTCATTTATTTATTTCTGTTTTGGCTGGTAATTATTGGGAATGAACATTATTGATTAGATTAAGGTCCTTTTTCCTTCATTTTCCTTATATATATATATATATATATATATACTATATATATATATATATATATATATATATATATATATATATAAATATATATATATTTAAATATATATAATATAAATATTTCTTTGATATATATATATATATATATATATATATATATATATATATATATATATAACACCCCCTCCTTGAATAGGGCTCCGCCCGTGAGTGGTGGTGACAACTATATATATATATATATATATATATATATATATATATATATATATATATATATATATATATATATATATATATATATATATATATATATATATATATATATAAGTGAAATTACATGCTGATCGTTCTCCACACAGAGCTAACGACACAATTATTTATGACTAAAATTTGCTCTATATAAATTAATTTTAAAGGTTCTTTAGAGCATCTAATTCTTTTCAGAATATAACGAGAAAAGAAACATACATAGAGCAAGAGCAAGCTAAGATTGAGTTGTAAAGGTTGATAATTAATTGTGCAATTCTTACTACCATCTAATATATAATAAAAATTACTAATTTGCAAATCTTGTTAAAGAAGAAGAATCTGAAAATTTTTGGAAAATTTTTAATAATACCTAAAGGGTAGGAGCATTTTGTTTAACAAGCTGATAAATTGAGCAAGTCTCAGGCGGGAAGGAATGTAAAAGTTCAAACGAAAAGGTTTTCCAGGTCTATGTAAATTCTCAAATCGTAAGAGGGCTTTCCTCAGAAACTTGCTCCCACTTACAGTTAGAGAAGAAATTACATAAGTTCATAAGTAAGTTTGGTGCGAGTGAAAAGTTTACTCATGGAATCGCTTAATGTGAAATTGAATCATTAACTAAAAGTTTCAAGTTTTAGTTCAAAGGTAAGGAAGGTAACAATAAGCTCGACAGAAGAAGAAAAAGAAAGAAAAGTCAAAGACAATGAAATTAGAAGTGATATTTTTAGTAAAATAACAGATATAACGATAAGAGGAAAAACTTTGGAAGTTTATTGCAGTATCTACAGTGAAGGAAGATTTCGGATGAACCAACAATTGGTTTCTCACGTTTTCGGTTTAAAATAAAATATAAGTAGCATGAACTTCCTGATTTTGAAAATGAATGTGCTTTCTTAAGAGACGTCCATATTATATATATATAAATATATATATATATATATATATATATATATATATATATATATATATATATATATATATATATATATATATATATATATATATATATATATATATATATATATATATATATATATATATATATATATATATATATATATATATATATATATCTTTCTCTTATATATATATATAGGCCCTGTTATGTTTTAAGACTCGTCAGTGCAGTTTTTTTTTTGTTTTTAACATTGCTAGTATATGTACTAATGAATTCAAATGTTGATAAACATAAGTTGCCAAAGAGTTTAAATATTTCATAATTATTTAAAAGTATTTTATAATAAAATTTAAAAAAATAGAAATATCTCGAAAATTACAAACCTCTGAAAAAACAATTACATATTTGAAATCAGCGTATAAAGCTTATTACAAAAATGCAAAAAAAATCATAAATGAAATAACTCAAAAAGTACGACACTTACAGAAAAACCAATTACATATTTGGAATCATCGTGTAATCTTTCAAGGTTGACTAATAATGATTTAAAAAAAAAAAAAATTTGGGGGCTCGAGCCGACGGGGAACCTTGAAGGGGACGTTTCCATACCCGTAGAGAGAGGGCGGAGGGCCCCGCACGATAAATGTCTAAAGAGCAGGGTTCGGGAGACCCCTCCCCGGAGAGGAAATGATACCACCACTGTCGTTCCCCAGGCCGAGAGACTGACTCCCGCCATCTTTGCGGTTTTACCCTTGGGTATTCCTTTAGTTAAAAAAAAAAAAAAAATAAAACTGACGGAGTCGTAAAACGTAACTGGTCCTATATATTTTTGAATCATGTTCGTCACCCCTTAAATTGACTGTTAGGATCATATACTAGAAATATATAAAAACAAAAACAAAAAAAATCAAAACTGACAGAGTCGTAAAACATAAAAGACATATATATATATATATATATATATATATATATATATATATATATATATATATATATATATATATATATATATATATATATATATATATATATATATATATATATATATATATATGGATCATGTCGTTTATCTGCCTCCACATCCATATACATATCGATTGCATGGATTCGAACACATTTCATAAAAGTCAAATAAAACTGTGTAGAGTCAAATTTAAACTATAGTAATAAAAGAGCTTCACACCTTTAAAAATATTTTTAAAAAGTTAATCTATGTAAACTAACGTAACTTAACATAACCTTACTTAACGTATCATAACCTTACTTAAAAATTTATTTTTAAATTTATAATTTATTTCACTTTGCATTGTTAAAAAAACATGCTTCTGTCACCATGCGCGCTCTTGTACATTTTGTTCGATAACGTAAATTATAAAAAATTGACAGCTTAAATGCTGGGGCTTAGATACGCGACCAATAAGGACTGCCTGTCAGGTCCAATTTGCCTCAAACCACGCATCTCCACTCACCTCGGAAGTCAAAGGAAAACAGGACCATGTAAGGAGAACACTCAATAACCGGAGAATTTATTTGTATTGATGTAAATATACTTTTAAATAAACCGCAGCTCAATATGTATTGACACACATACTCCTTGAGTGATTCTTCACTTACAAGGATTAGATCCAGTATTTACATCAATACAAATAATTCTCCGATCTAGAGTGGTCTCCTTACATGTGACCTGTGTTGCCTTTGACCCGAGTGTGAGCGGAGATGCGTGGCTGAGGTATCTGTCCTGCCATAGGCGGTCCTTATTCCTATTGAATAGAGCACACGATCTAAACCTGGTAAAGTGAAGAATCATAAGGGTAATTTTTTCAATATATATTGAGATGCGTTTTAATAAAAAGCAGTGTTTACATCAATATATATATATATATATATATATATATATATATATATATATATATATATATATATATATATATATATATACTATATATATATATATATATATATATATATATATATATATATATATATGTATAAATATATAAAGATATAAAAGTAGAACAAAGAAAATAAAAATACAGTAGTAAAAAATCGAAAATAACTCGACAAGATCTGCTTCATTTATATTTTTCTATAGAACTCCGTTTTCAAGTCTATTGTAGAAGATTCATTGAACTCTCTCTCTCTCTCTCTCTCTCTCTCTCTCTCTCTCTCTCTCTCTCTCTCTCTCTCTCTCTCTCTCTCTCTCTCTCTCTCTCTCTCTCTCTCTCTCTCTCTCTCTCTCTCTCTCTCTCTCTCTCTCACCTCCCAAGCCCCGTTTCTGAAACGCCTTGCAAGCTGAATTGCCCAAGATCATGAGAATGCTT